>WBNQ01043860.1:4345-46814 GCA_013401375.1 Spizella passerina | reverse complement strand
AAATTTAAGTTCTTTGCACAGCTTTTTTTTTTGTTTTGTTTTGTTTTCACAATACCTTTGAGTCTAGTGGAGAGGATTAAATGGCAACACATTCCAATATCTATTCAGACTCAAGGCAATTTCTTACCTGTATAATGCTGAGAAGATAGAGAAGATAAAAGTGGAAGGAGAAACAAAAAAAGATCTCTTATTGAATATGTTGAACTGGAACCACCTAGCTAGCACAAATCACTGCCTAAGACCTAACTCCAGCTGTTATTTTCTTTCATAGGCACAAATAGCTATTGCTTCACAATAGCACACCTCATCCCCAGATATAAAGAGAGAACAAATTCTCATTTTCTAAATGAGAGGGTGGGAAAGCAGCCCAAACCCTTCATTTTCCTCCTCATCCTACAGACTACAGAGCTACAAACGTCCCTGTGTCATCCTGTCAATACTGATGTCAGTGTGTACACAAACACATCTGTCTTCTTTATTTATTCAGTCATCAAAATTCCAAGTCTGCAAGCTAGTCATAATTATGCCTTCCAAAGAGGCAGGCACCTGCCATTTACTCTACCTTTTTCAATTACATCTAATTGAAGACTTGAGCTCAAATAGAGGAAGGGAGACAAGAGTTCTTCAAACTGTCTAAACACTCTCTGTTGAATAGAAAAAGAGAGGTTTCCTACCACAGCTCAAAATAAGTCCTCCAACATGACTGGCATAATAAAGAACTGGAATATGAGATGCATTTCTTTCCTCTAAATATCCTACACCATGAGGATGTTTTTTACACATGTGGTGGCTCACAGCCAGAAGAAAAGCCCCCTCACCCCTACTCTCCTCCCCCATCCCTCATCACTGCCGAAGTTAAGCCATTAGGGAATTTTTTTGAGTATAAGAACTTGGCAATTTCCAGTAAGTTTCTTCTTTCAAGAGCACCCAGATGATGGAGAACAGCACATCAGAAATGAAGAAAAAAAGATTAAAAAAAGAAACCAAGTTTGTATGTGATGATACAGATGAGATGACTGATAGTATATTATCCTCTCTGAGTACAGCTGTAAGCTCCTTGGCAACAGTAACCTGATAGTCCCTGTGCTAGAGTAACCTTCGAGGAATTGAAGAAGCTGGGGGGAAAAAAAACCCCAGCTGGCTCCACTTATATAAGGGATGTAATTAAGCCTAAAAGAGAGGATGATTTCGGTCTGTGTGCTCTGCATTAAGAATAGGTGCCTGACAGCATTGTTGAGAAGATACTTCTGGTACTTGTGTGTGTGCGCACATCTTGGGATTTTCCCTTTCCTCAGATAGTGATGCAGAACTTTCCATCAAGAGCAATTAGGAGGGTGTCATTTGGAGAGAAGATGGAAAGAGCCAGAGAAAGAAATCCTTCTACCATGTGATGAAAAAAGTTGACCACATTGGTTTGTCCCTCGAATTCATAGACAAGAAACCGCAGCTGACATACTGTTAGTAAATGAGACTGCTTATGCTAAAGCCAAAATGGCCAGGTGGAAAATGTCTCACATTTGTTAAGGACCCACTGGCAAGTAGTGTAACAGGAGAAGCAGAGTAGTTAAAAATATAACAACCCCTCATCAAATTAGTGATGCATCCACAAAGATGCCCCAGTATAATCCTTTACTTCATTTATAAGCAAAGGTAAAATACTATTTGTAATCTGAACAGAGGCTACGACTCCATCAAAACTTCCTAGCTCCATTACTACCTTCAACCTTCATAAGTGCAGAGTGAACCTGTAGTGATCATATATTTAACTTTAAGAAAATGGATGCTGAGAGACATTTAAACATTGAGGGCTCTGTACATAAAAATCTATGCTAGATAAATGAAATATAAACTTTATAATCGAGTTATCTTAGCTGTTAGAAAGTAGTTAATGGTATTGAGTAACAGCAAGGAAGAACTCAGCTATTTTTCATTATTTGTATCATCTGCTGGAATGTCAAGGGAAGAAGAATGCAAGATTCCCTTTTTCTGTCTTTCCACCCCCTTTTTTGCTTTCTACAGAGAAATGTAGGCTGATGTAGTCGTCATCAAACAGTCTCACAAAGTCAAGATGATTCTTTCAGACTTTTCTGGACATTCCAGAATACCATTAATCAAAGGGTTTTGTGGAGAGTGCAACATCACAGGCAGGAATCTCAGGGACAAACACACTGCACTAACACCAACAGCAACTAGCTAAGCTGTGTGCCCCTGCTCCTTTTATCTCCTGCTTTGAGGGGCAAGAAACAGAAAAGAACAGGTAATTTGCTTTCCTAGCTAGATGCTTTGGTAGAAGAGATATCTGCCAGGCCACAAAAGCACAATAAGTAAAGAAGACATACTCTGAGGGTTGTAAGTGTATACTATGAATTTTACTGTGTAGCCTCCTTTTGTAATGAATAAAGAGCCTCCTTTTGTAATATATAAAGAGGATGACAAGAACCAATCATTTGTCAGTATCACTTGAATATATCTCTTTATGTTTATCTCTAGTATTTCTTTTTGTAGCCCTGTATATTTCTTCTTGTTCTTTATTTCTCCTAATATCACTATCTTTCAACAGTATTTCCAACCAGTTCCTGAGCAGATGACACTGCGTCTCAGACAAGGGGATGGATACTCAACTAATTATTTTGATATGTAGATAGATATTGGCAGCAATGGGGGCTGCCAGAATTGCTGGTACAAAGAATCATGCTCAATTCTTTAGGATTACTTAAATGTTCTAAAGCAGGTGAAAGACCGGGTCCTGGTTTTTATAAATAAAATAGAAGCACGAATTCGTTTGAGAGATCACTCTACTGGCCAAAAATTGCAAAATTGGTGACCTTAATGGAGTGACTTGAAAGATTCACTTGGCTTGTTGGCTTCCCTATTCATTCATTCATGCCCCTGAGAAACTGAAGCATGATTTCACTAAATATATGTCATGTTTTGTGTGCAGGTGTAAGGGGACATATGCATGCAGTAAGCCTGCACTCTTTCCTTTATCTTGGCAGCATCACCCTCCCTTTCTGTTACATTTTATCAGCCTGACATGAAGAATAAAATACTTCACTCTCCTTTCCTGACATGGGCAAAAAGCCTTGTTTTTTGACAGCACAGGTTAACCATGTCCGCATTGATGACAAAATCCAGGGAAAAACTGAGAAACTACACTCAAGTCTTTCTCTCTCCACCAAAGGTCTGAGCACAAATGCAGTTTAGGATGGTGGGGCAGGGGCACAGGGAAGCAAAACCAAACCAAGCCAAACTGTGCTTAAGGAGATGGCAAGTGATGCAGGTGAGTAAACCAAGACAACCTGGCACATCACTGCTGCACTGACTGAGAGATATGAGATTGTTCTGACAGGTTCAGGACTCTGCAGGTGTATTCCTCTCACAACACTGCAAACAGATTTCAGACCTGTTCTGCGCAAATGTTACACAGAGCTAATTCCTACCTTTGCAAAGGAAACACTGCAAGTAAATTATCTATTATGTTCATTTCCATTATTAGACCCTCTTTCATCCATGTACCACAAAGGTAGTGCCCAACAACACACTGAACAATAAGGAAAGCCAGGACTCTTTATAGCTCTCATATTAATACATTTAACACATGGCTATTTACTGCACCTAACTGTAAACTGGCATTCACAGCTTTGCTATTCCTTTTATTTCATAGTCACTGCTACTTGTTCAATGTTAAAGCAGTTTCTTGTTCACATGCTTCAAATAATTAAGATAATTAACAACATTTGTGGTTTGCCTCCTATATGACTTGGTGTCTTCATTTCTTATATTAGAGATGAACCCTGTTCATTCTTTTTATGCATATATGATCTATAGATCACTTTTTTTTATTCAACACAGTACAATTAATAGAGCTTTTGTAGAAGCCTCAACAGCCTCACAGACCCACATTCTGTGGGTGAGACTGCATTTAATAAAGAGCAAACAGAATAAACAAAAAGGTAAAAAAAGGTAGGCAGGGTAAACTGAACTTTAGCCTCCAAAGTATGTTTTTACTCCTAGAATGGGACAATCCCCTTTCATGCATGTGAAAGGGAGAAAGGAAAACATGGAATGTTCCTCGGTGCAGAATGAGGACAGAGTGCTCCAGAGCTCAGCGGGGACCCCTGCTGAGGGCTGCCCTCAGAGGGAGCAGGGAGCCAGGAGCACTTGCATCTCCTGGACAAGAGAGCCCGGGTTCACAGGCAGCCTGAAGGTGTTACTTCCCATCAAAAACAACTCTGAGCTATTGAAACATCTGAGAGAAAGATGTGGCAGGACAAACACAGTGCAAGCTCCATGTGAGGCAGAGAACTGCTGTGATGATGCCAAGCTACATTGCCACCAGGCTCTGACAAGAAAACACCTGTCGCATGGAGGTAGTTTAAGAAGTTACCTCATGTACAGTACTTCTTAGGAATACTAATGTGTTGGCTCTGGGCAGCACTGTACTGTGTTGACATGACCTTAATTTTTCCTTAGCTAGATGTGCTCTCTCTTCCCTCTTTATCCTGTTTCATGTTGCTTCAGATTTAATTTGTTTCCCCAACATTTGTTTAAGGAGCTGAATGAAATGGGGTGGCACACGCTTTCCCAAGGCAGTATTGACGTTCCAGTGTGGTGAAATGGTGCAACATGCAAGAGAACACACCGCAGATATTCAATACAGCAAAAGGCAGGTTTGTTTTTTCTAGAAATGTTTCATTTGTTCTATCAGGTGTGTCTGATACCTTTTGCATAATGATAAACCCACACACATTCTTCATGCAAATAGTGACCCAAGAGCTGCTCTGAGTTGCTTCAAGTAGTAAGTGCGTGTAACAACCTGCACTTACATACACACTGTATGTTTGCAGAGCGTTCATACAGTGCAAGGTACACAGAGCCCACTGTGCCAGGGCCACATAGGGCTGCTGGAACACAGGTGCCATACCACAGCCAACACTGTCAGAATCAGCCAAAACTGCCAGAAAACCTCTTCAGAGATATTGGGACACTCATACATCTTGTACTTCTTCCCCTTTCTGCAGCCAGAAAATATTTTTCTCTCATATATGTTATTTGAAATGCCTCCTGTATCAACTGTTCCTGTTCCACAAAGGTTTGGGGAGCAAGGTATGGGAGCAAATGTGGAGGCTCACCAATCTGAACTTTACATGAACTTTACACTGCACATTTGGGTACCAGCCTTGGAAACAGCCTTGGTCAGCAGAGAGTTTCTCTCACCCTATCTCACATCTGCTAGCTTCTCCTTTCCTTAAATATCCCAGGTGCTGTGCCTCAAAGGTCAGCAGAGCACTTCCTATAGCAGCTCTCACCACTAATTTGGTCGGATTATTACTAAGATCTTTATCTTTTCTTATTACTGATTTCACTTCACAACTGAACCCAGTCCTGATAGCTTGATGGACATTTTCTAAATAGGAAATATAAATAATAATGTTTGTCCAAATGGTTATTCTGGCAAATATGTCTGTGAGCTAGCTGGGTGACAATTCTTTAATCCACTGTATTTGAAGGAAAGTGAAAGGAAAGAAATAAAAAAGAGGCAACTCATTTTGTGGCAATGCCCTAATGCATGTAAGTCTGCTTTTTCAACACAGAATTACCACTCTAGGTGTAACTCTGGAACACTAAAGTATTAAAGTATATGAACTTTCTACCTCAAGCCAGGGGGTCAAATCAGCACCCATGTTTGACGCAGAACTTTTACAACATCACGGCACCTGTCTGAGCTTAGAGATTGTGAATTACAACAGATGAGAGGCAGACATTTGCTTGCATCTCTGTTTTGCCTGCTCTTTGGTGTCTACAAATTCTGTTTGACAGTAAATAGTTTAGCTTCACCCATTTGATCTTGCACTGAGATGAACTGAAGTGCTGATCTCACTCATCTCTGAGTGTTAATGGGAGCTGTAACCACACAAGGACCAAGACCCTGATATGCTTTCATGGCCCACCTCAGTGTTTTTGATGCTTTCAGGACAGTCAAACATGCAGCTTTAAACAAGGTAAGTCAGCCACTGTGCAGTTCGAGTTTCCATGTTTGACTTTGCACGGGGACACACAGGGAGTGCCCGGTCAGCAGAAATGTGTTTGCAGAGGCTGGCAGCCCTGCACGGAGACACGGTGTCTGCGGGAGCACCCAGCCTGGCAGCAACAGCCCCGGCCCTCTCTGCCCTGCTCCTGGGCTGCCAGGAGCCAGGGAGGATGTGGGAAATGGGCTGCAACTGCAGGACTTTAGGAGGCTGTAAATGGAAGGTTCCCCACCAGGTCTGAGGTATGGAGCCTTGGGGGATTTACTTTGTTTTCAAGTGGGTCAGGATTTTATCTGATAATGTATTTACCACTCTAAAACCTGCTAAACTGCACAGACATTTGATAACTAGATAATTGATGGTGTTTCATGCAGAGTTCCTGTGAAACACTGGATACTCCTACTACAAGTCAGTAAATATTTTTTGCCCATTTTTATGCCATAGTAAGTAGGATGAGTAAAACAAGAAAATTCATGTAGGATGCTTGGGACAGATTCTGACCTCTGCATCTTCTAATCCCTCAAATGTGTGATGACTTTTATCTTTCCCTGTGAGCAGTTTCATTCATTTCATAGTGTTTAGTTCTAGTAAAAGCACTAGAATTTGTCTCAGTATGACTAAGAAAAGTAGCTAATAATTGTCATCATGCTTATCTCTTTGGCATTTTAGCTTGAGTTCCTACTAATAAAGAACTATTTGAGATTTTAACAGAAATGTAAATGTTGAAGTTTCACAGGTCATTGAGTTTTATAATATTGAGTCATTGGGCTATTATACATTGATCGAGCAAATAGCAAATGGTGTGACTTGCCAAAGAGCATTACTCAAATATTGACCAGGAATTGATGACAGTGGGCTACTCTCCAAGGACTACAAAAGTTAACAGGAAATTTCTACCTGAAGCAACCGCAAGCTTCTGCCTTAAGACTGGCAGGTTTTTTTGGTTCCTTTTTGTTACCATCTTTTTTAGTCTCCTCTGCTATATCCAAAGACTCTTATCATAAACAGAAAGGTGCTTGGAGTAAATGCTTTCATTTATGCCAATTTTTTAGTTTATCTATCAGTTATCTCTTATTTCCAACTGCCTATTGATTTCTTTACTTAATCATACCTATTATTCTTCTTATATTTCAATATAATTTTATTATGATAATATAAATTTTATTTAATTATATAAATATATGCTTCCACCTATAAAGGGTAGATGCAAGGACAGGTAGCCTGGGAGCAATACAGAGATATTGTACAGGATCATGTAAGGAAAGCTAAAGCTCTGATAAAATTAAATTCAGCCAGGGACATTAAGGTCAACAAGAAAAGCTTCTATAGGTACATAAAAGGAAGATTTGGGAAAATGTAGCCCTTCTCCAGAGGGAAACAGAAGGCCTGGTTACCCAGGATACAGAGATGACCTGAGTCTTGACAAGCAAGTGATCCAGCCACCCTGCCCAAACTGTAGAACCCAAAGGCAGGGACTGGGAGAGGGAACAACTGTCCACCTTGGAAAATCAAATTGGGAGGCATCTAATAAACCTTAAAGTGCACAAGTCCTTATGGACTTGTGACAAGATACATCTGCAGTTCTTGAAAGAACTGGCTAGGGAAGTGGCTAAACCACTACTCATCATATTTGAGATGTCATGGCAATCCAGTGAAGTTCCCACTGACAGGAAAAGAGGAACCATAGTCATTATTTTTCAAAAGAGAAAAATGAAAGAACCAGGGAACCACAGGCTGGTCAGTCTCACCTCTGGACCTGGCAAGATTATGGAGCTTGGAAACCATGCTGAGGCAGAAGGAAAATAGGAAGATGGTTGGTGACAGCCAGCTTTGCTAAGAGCAGATCAAGCCTGACAAACTTGGTGGCCTTCTAAGATGGATTTACAGCACTGGTGGATAAGGGAAGTGGATAAGTGACAGACATCATCTACCTAAACTTGAGCAAAGCATTTGACACTGTGCCACCTGATAGCCTTGTCCCTAAACTGGAGAGACATGAATTTGTGAGGTGGACCGCTCAGTGGACAAGGAACTGGCTCAAGGAGTTGTTTTTAAGGGCTCCCTGGTCCAAGCAGAGACCTGTGACAACTGGAGTTCCCTGGGGTAGGTCCTGGCACTGGTGCTGTTCAAAGCCTTTGTCAGTGACACGGACAGTGGGATCAAGGGCACCCTCGGCAAGTTTACCAATCATGCCAAGCTGTGTGGTGCAGCACCCAAAGAAGACCAACAGGAGAGATGGGAGTTTTTTCCAAGGGCTTGTGATGATGGGAAAAGAGGTAGTGGGATTGAACTGGAAGAGGGTGAGTTTAGATTAGATAATAGGGTGGTGAGACACCAGAACAGGTTGCCCACAGAAAGTGTGAATGCCCTTCCCTGGAAGTGTTCAAGGTCAGGCTGGATGGGACTTCGGTGCGCCTGTTCTAGTGGAAGGTGTTCCTGTGTGTTGCAGGGAGGCTGAAACTACGCAATTTTTAGTGTCCCTCCCAACCCAACCCAACCCAACCCATTCTATTATATTAAAAAAGCAGGAATGCCAATATATGCAGTGTACTGCTCCACTGTAAAATGTGATTTGTTTGTATACAGAACAATGCATCTTGACCAAAGAACACTAAAGTACAAGCTTCTAGCATGATCTTATTTGGGTATACTTCTCCAGAGTCATAAACCTGATCCCAAAAACAACATTTCAGCTCAGATAGGAGAAACTGATGTTGAGAAGACCTTGTCTTAAACCCTACTTTTTTCCTAGGACACAGGACACCCTGCAGGAATTTCAAAACCTGGTGGTAAAGTAGGACCCTGATGCAGTTTGGGGTGGGAGCACAGTCGGTTTTTCAAAACATACAGCCAGAGCAGGTTACTCCTGGCTCAGAACCAGTGACCTCACCCATATCCACAGAGGAATGGGCTTCATTGGCTTCATTCTCCTTCTCACCATAAAAGAATTTGAATTAATTCCCTGAAGAACTCATAAGGCAGTTTGGGAACAATGTTCTTTCCTATGAAAGCTATTCCACACTACTTGGAACAACCAGATATTATCTTGGCCAGAGAGAGTGCTCTTGGACATTCAGCTGGATCGAGGAAACCAGCGTGTCAGTCCCTGTTCTACTGCTTATTTCGCACTTTTGGGCTGTATGTTTAATAAAACAGGAACTGACATCAAAGTATCTTCTCTCCCATGTGTGCTGTTAACATGAGATCATAGAGTCACATTCATTCTCCTCCTTTATTTTAACTTCCTTCATTTCTAATCTAATAGATTTTGAACTAGTCCATAAAATTCAGCCTAATTTCAGCAGAACAGCTGTGAGGAGACACACTGTAAAAGGTCACCCAGAGAAGAGCTGCGGATGACCCATCCCTGGAAGTGTTCCAGAGCAGGTCAGATGGGGAGCAGCCATCCAGTATCACATATATTGAGACATTGCTTTGAGCAACCTCCAATATCACATATAATGAGACACAACATTGAAGTTCCCCATGGCAGGACCATGGGTCCCTGCACTGAGCTCAAACCTGTTAAGCAACCTTTCCACATAGGCTTGGATAGCAAGCCACTGGATCAGGCCCTGCCCACCATGAGCTGAAGAGAGCAGCTTATTCATGAGCACACAAGTGGTTTAAGCACAAGACGAGAGCCAATTTGCTGGTTAGTCTGACTGTGCTGGAGGCCCTTGGCCAAAGCCAGGTCTTCAGCAGAGACCAGCAATCAAAGCAAGCCTCTGGACTTCTCACCACACTGAAAGAGGGAGTCTGCCCTGCTGCTCTTCCTAGCTGCTGCCACACCATCAGGAAAACAAAAGCAGCACCTCCAGAACCACCTACACCTACATACCTTGAGAAGTGTTCATTCACCACTAAGCACAGAGAGTCACAGAGCAACTGCAAATAAATACCTCTCAACGCCTGAGCTGTGAATATCACATTGCTCTGTGTAAAATGCCAGAGGCTTTCATTTGTATTTTTAGAGATTTGCACTCACATAATTATTTTCCAGCCTTCCTTAGAGTTCTAAGCCACTGTCTAGAAGGGGTTATATTCTGCTCCTGATTTGGGAGTAGAAGTGTCTCTGTAATAGCTTTTGCAATTTTCTGCCAGCAGAGGATACCCAGGACCAAAGCTTCCTAGAGCTGTGAGTGCAGATCCTGTTTGAGGCTACACATTTTCACTTCCACTGTCTTTGAACAAAGAGCATGCAAGATCGGATGCCTCACTTCATTCATCTCTATAATTTAGGGAAAATACATAAAGCTACTTTTGAAGCTGTATCATTTTTATTTAGGCTTGCAGTGTTTTCCAGCAGCAGGAATTTTGCACTGCCAGTCTTTGAGGTTTTAAGAACTACTGCACCTTGCCAAGAACATTTCTCATGACACAGGCTCATGATGGATAGATCAATAGATTCTTGAATCCTCATATCCTTTTCAAATTACTACCCGAGATATCTACCTGAGTAGGCCATCTTATCTGATAACTTAAACAAGCAACCTGTCTACACTTTAATTGTTATTGAGGATTAATGTTGTTTATAAAATGAAATCAATACAATCTCTATTGCTTATTAACTGAAACATTCTAGGCTCTGCTTTGTTTGCTTTGCTTTTCAATTAGTTTCTATTATTTTCCCTATTGGCTTTTAACAAATAGCTGTAGAAATAAACTTAATGGTTGTGAAACTGTTATCAGAGTCAACAAAGTCCCTTAATGGAAAGTCTTGTATATTTAAATGTAAAAAAGAATCCACTGTTTAATCATTTGACATTATGAGATAAGTTTATTACTATACATCTGTTCTGTGCTGGGCCTTGGCTTGTTTTTAAGCTAAGCAATTAAGAGTTCTTAAGGGTTCTCTAAAGTTCAGATGTCAGAACTGTTAAGCTGGTCTCTACATTTAAGAAGAAAAAAACCTCCATAGTCTAATAACATTTGTTAAAAAATTGCAACACTGAAAATGGGCCAAAAACCATGGGATTCCTAGGAACACAATAAATACCATTCGTTTACACTGCAAAAGCTTTCTCAACACTGTGCAACAATTAAGTATGTGAAATGTCTTACTGACTCTGCCCATGCTTCCTCTGTGATCCCAACATGCAAAAGGACTGCTGCAGTTGCCAGGTTTGTTCCTCCCCCTCAGAATGGAAGAAGAGCAAGAAGGGTTGCAGGATGGTTTCTCAACTCTAGATGTAGTTCACAACTACATCACATCAACTCAGATGTGAGTCTGAGTAGGATCCAGACAATAAGCAGGTGAATGTGAAGGAGGGATAGACAGGTAGTAGTAGTTTTGCCTAGTGCTGAAGGGCAATGATGTAGGTGACAAGTCCCAATATATCATGTAACAGTAGCATATCCCATTCCAGCTAGCATCAAGATGGAAAAAAATCTGTTTTTTCAGTCATCACTTTTTGGTCTGTGAATGAAGAAAACTTCTCGTCCACATTACTCACCATGTAGGGAACAGAAGTGTGTTCGCTGATGGACTTTGCAAGCAGAAACTCTCAGTCTGTGGGAATAGAGTTCCACCACACTTGCTGAGTTGCACCTTTATGGATCTTTCCAGCACTGCAGTTTTACACATCACTACTCATGGCCAGAGACACCTGCAACACACACGCTCTTGGCACACAGTTTGTGGGCTCTCAGCAGTTTAGCTGGACATGGTCATGAAACAAGCAAAGTTACAGGAGAGTGTTACATAACAAAGTGACGAGTTCACACAGGTCGGCAGCTTTGCCTGCTGCTGCTGCTCAAACCACAGGCACCAAAAACAAGTGGCAAAATTCCTGCACTTCTCTACAAAGGATTTGGCAGCATCACTTCTACTTAGTGTTCAATGACACGAGTTGAGAGCTGGCAAAAGTGCAAGACAGGGTTGAACCAAGCTCAGGAATCACAGAAACTTCAGGATGAAAGTGTATAATCCCCAGCACAGACTACCATTTTGCTCCTGGGAGCACACTCAAACCTACACACAAGGAAGGAGTTCTAAAATCCACTACAAGCAGTGTGTAAGCTATCCAGTGCAACATATCTCAGGAAATGTTCTGTGCTCCCCTGGCTTCTAATAATTATGCTTGCAATCACCAGAACTGTTCCTAGTCTTCACACAGCACAGATGCATTCCAAGGGAGGGTGAGGCAAATGGTTATGAAGCTTACTCAGGTGTCATTTATTTCATGAAAGTTTTCTGGTTATTATAATCAAATGTCAATTGTCTGTAATTGTGGCATGCAATGGAAAATCCCTGCTTAGGACATGTTCTGCCACTTGCTGGTGAAGTACACTAACCCTCAACAATGAAGCAACACTGAAAAAATGGTTTTGACATGTAAGCAGGTCTAGGAGTATAATTAACACCTTTTTTTGGAAATTTTTTTCATATGGTTTTGCTGTAAGGAAACTACCCTGTATTTGGAAAGAAACGTTCCATGCAGAATTAAATAATTCTTCTTACTCAGTTAATTGAATAACCTAATTACTAATTAATAAAACTTTCTGCTTTAATAGTCTCTGTTTTGACTTATCTTGATGAACACAGATGAATCTTGCAGAGATCTTGCAAGACACAAATGCGGCTCATAAGTAAGGATCAGAGCACAGAGCACAACTTGAGCACACCCCAGATGCTGTTACAAGACATTCCCTGAGCTTGCATTCAGAGCTTCAAAATTAAGTAATAACTACTTTTAAGGGGATTCTACTTGAGAAGAGAGGAGTAAAATTTGAGGTCAGAACTATGACTGATCATTGATACTGGGCTGCATGGAACAGGGTATATGACTCAGTATTTTAATTCTTTTTTTCTTCCTTTTAAATGAAGCAAACGAATGGATTTACACGTATTTACTAGCCATATTATTCTCATGAGTTACAAAAGTGTGGAAACATCTTGACATTGCTAAAATTGATAAAGCAAGCTCTTAAAGAAAACTTCAAAAAATTTCCACTAGCAAACATTTTTTTTTAACATTAAAGGCTGTAGAAAATAAAAGCACAATGGCAGTTTCATTTTGAAACTGAGAATGAAGAAATTAATATCAGAATCTAAATTCTGGGTCAGCTTGAATAGAGATGCAGTAGACTTGCCATCACTTGCAGATTAAAGTTGAGGCTGATTTACTTTCTGAAAAGATGGTAGAGTTCAAACAGTCACACTGGGCTTGATGCAGAAATCATATCACATGGTTTTATGGTTTGTTCTATGCATATAGAAAAATACTATCTTTATCTACCCTTAATATCTTGGAATCTTGTGGAAAGAAAAGAAAATAATAGTATCTCAGCAGTCAAGTAATCAGGGTAGATTATGAGAAGATGCACTTGAAAAATTAAGAGGGGAGAGGAAAGGGAGGAATTTCCACAAGAATTACATTAGCATGCCAAGTTGGTCTAATATTCCTCATTAGTGTTTGTATTCTCTGTGCACTGTATTTTTTTAACAGCTGGCCTACCGTAGATGAAAATACACACAAAGAAAGTGTGCAAAGCTTCCTTGGGCTTGTGCCTGAGGAATTCTTACGATTCCAAAATTATCTGTACTGATTTTAACTGCCATACATGTGACAAATACCCAGACTTTATGCAGATTTCTTGGAAAAGCTGAATTAGGCTGCTTTGTAGCAGTCATTCCAGTGATCACATCAGTACTTTTAAACACATTCACTGTCATTTCCTGTAAGGATAAGTGACATGAATACAAGATCAAGTGGGATTTCTAATTTTTTTCCAACCACTGATTGTATATATCACACATATATACAAAGAAGAACAGAAATTATGGAACAAACCTAATTAAAGATTTACTAGGAATAAAGGTCCATAATTCTTAAAGCAAGTGTATATGTGTATGCACCTCTATAAAAATATAATTATACATGCTGGTCATTTTGTGAAACCACTTAATTTGCAAAATTATTTAATTCTGGGTATTCAGATCATTAGCAAAAGAAGAATTATTTTTGTGTTTATTGGCATAATAATACATAGTAATTTCTTATACTTGCTTGTAGAACTGTACAACAATAGTACAAACATTATTCCAGGGATTAATTATTCTCAGGATTAATGTTTTCACAGCTTGAACTAAAACGATTTTAGCTATTGTATTACAGCTCTTCTCTTTACCATCTGCATCAATTCACTTCTTTAGACTCCTGTGACTACATTTTAAACAACCCTGACCTTTGTTAAATTACTTGGTTAAGGCTGATTTAGGGGCACAACTTTATTATTATTAATATGCACGCCTGCAGGAAGATTGGAGAAATGCTCTGCAAAACCAGCATTTTATTTAGAAGACAGAAGAACAAAGTATTATGGTTTTGGCACAAATATGCAACTCTTCACTCATAGGTTGGAGAATAATTGGTTAGCAGCTCTTCAAAAAAAGGATTGCAGAGTTATAAACTGCAAGCTGAACTTGAAATTACAGTGCTGGATGTGTGAGCAAGATTAAACATGGTCTGAAATTTCAGAGAAGACATTTTAAGAAAGCCTCTTATAATGATATACTTCATACATAGGGCACAAAAGTGGTTGAAGTTCAGCACCTAACTGGAAAATCTGCAAATTATTTTCAGAAAGTATTAGTGGTTAAGAGTTGCTGCAAATATATAGGAATAAAATAACATGAGAACTCAACAGAATATACCCCAAAGTAAAGTGAGAGACACTAAGTGACCATAAATGCAAAGTACACTACCAAACTTACAGGCAAAATATAATTTGCTAGAAAATGGCCAGAGTTACATATTGGCTTGCACAGAACTGTCAGGATCAGATCCCTGCTGGTGTCCTTGCAGGGCAGACCCCTCCCTCTCTAATCAGCTTTTGCAGTCTTGGCAAACAAAAAGAGCTCACTAAAATCACACAGCCTGCACAGGAGAGGTGCAGAGCACAGCAGCTGGAGAGATTGCACAGAGCAGAAAGTATCATTCAGACATCTAGAGCAGATGCAAATATGAATTTTATGGGCTTATTCTCTTGAATGGTATGTGTCTCTATGCTTAAAATAAGTAATGTGCTCCAATTATTTTTTTATATTACATGAATAGTTATATTTGATGCATTTTTTATGTAAAAAGAACATAACAAAACTTAGAAAAAGATCAGTTGGGCCATGTTTAGAATGACAACCCAAGCACGTTCTCTCTCTGGATCCAAGCTTGCTCATAATGTTCTCAGTATTGTTTTATTTGGTTTGATTTCTGTCCTACTCTCCTAAGGAAAAGCAAGTGGGATGTCATAATACACACTCACAGATACCATGGCCAGTTGCAGTAAGTCAGCATCCACCCCTCTGAAAATATCAGAAATTACTGGTAATAATTAACCAAAAAGTTACACAAAATGCTAATATGCATAATTAAAAACTCTACTGAATGCTTGGCAAAACAGTAGCCATTTATCAAAAAAGCCACAAATAGAAGGGATATTGAAGGAAAAAAACCCTAAACCTACTGAGAGGGTCTCTTTAAATGCCTAATTTTTATCTGAAGCTTTATTTATTGGAAACAGTAGGATACAGAAGATACCTTACAAAGCTGATTAAGCTTCATCATGGGTCACACACCCAGATGAAAAGTGTTTTTTTTTTTACCTCCCAGATCAGTTCTTGTGAATATTACTTTGCAATAACAACTCTGGAAATGACCTAGGAGCCAAAGAACCCTGCAGCAAGAAAGGGTAATATCCTATCCAAGCAGACCCAAGGATCCTTTGGTGAGATGCCAGTTCTCAGGTGGAAAGTACCCACATTTTTCTGGATTAGCCTGCATCTCCAACCCCTTCTCTCTTCCTACCCTCTGGCTCAGCAAACCACTTTCTCCCCAGTGCTCCCTCCACAGCACTGCCTGTGCCAACACAACTTCAGAGCCTCCTGGGGCAGCGTTTTGGCTCTGCTCTCAAAGGCTCAGTGCTGAGCTGTGGAGAAAGCAGCACAGGAGCGACTTTTTGGGGAGTGACTGCCATGCTCAGCACTACCAGGGCTCCTTGAGCTCTGCACTGAAGGGGAAAATGGTCTTCTGGCTGGGAACAGTGAGGAGCTGGCACCTTGCTCCCATCCCTCAAGCTCTGTGGTGGCTGACCATTCAAGGTCATTCCTGATGGACCAGATGGCAAGGGACCCATGCAGGTGTTTGGTTTCACCATTTAAAAAAGCCCTGCACAAACTGTACAAATGTGACTTTTTCCTCACAGCATGCTCTTGCATGCCTGAACACTGTTGAGGACACTGCAGGACTGGATCCTAAGAGAGAAAATGCAATTTATGACCTAGCAGAGGAAATAATCAGTGTATTACATGCATTGTTGGCATTAGCCTGGAAAGAGCATGAAATAGTAGAGACTCAGTGAACTACAAAAGTCAAAAGAAAAATGGCAAGCACCAACAGTGCTCCTCTGATCTCACTAAGATATACCATATCCTTGAGGTCAAATGCACATTGCTGTGCAGTACTAGGACAGGGCCTGAGACACCAAAAAAGACATGGAAGTTTCCTTTACTCTGAATTAAGAATTTTTTCCACTGTCTGGATTTCTTTTCCAATGTCTCCAGCTAAATTAAAAGCAGAAAGGAGACAATTTTTCAGGAGCTCTTTCAGCATGTTATAATTAGAGATCATTTCATCATCTTAAACATCATTCAGACAAATAAATGCTGATTTGAGCTGCAGCATCAACAACTGCAATGAACTGAAGTTACACAGAAATCCTCATGCACTTTGCTTCAAGCCAATATTGTGTGTATTCCCATGGCCAGAGGCAGGGCTGTGACCGCAGGGTCCAGACTGTCACCCCAGCTCTTGCCATGTCTGCTGGCTGGGGCACCACAGTGCCCACAAATTTTTGTTATTAGCATTCTCACACACACTTTTGTACTGACTAAGTCCCATATAAGTCTCTTGAGTGATGATAATTAGTTATGGTAACTCCTGCTTTTTTTTTTAACTTTCTTTTGATACTCTCTAATAAAATTGGCACAGTAAGCTGTTAAAGGTACTTTATTTCCAATTTGTTGATACAGAATGCAACCTAAAGATACCAAGATCAGAACTAAAAACATGCCCCAACTTTTAAGTCCCTCCACATTGTTTGCTTTTAGAATAAACTTGGACAGACAAACCCTTGTTGCCATTGCATAGTGAATTATTATTGCACTGAGGAACACATTGGTGCAATTGCTAGTTTGGTAGACTTTATGTCAAACTTGATCTCATAAAGGGTTTCTATAACAAACTCCTCCTGAATAGTTTGGAAGTTCACAGAAAGAACTCCTGCAGGACTTTAGCTCCTACTGATTTTTCCTCTTTTAAATACCTCTACCATACTCTGTGTCTATGTTGGAAACAAAACAAAACCATATGAGAGGAGAACAGCAAGAAAAAAAAGTGAAAGGTGGAATATGATGGCCCCTACAGACCTGTAAGTCTGACTGCTGTTGTATGCAAACACAAGAAAGCAGACAGAAAATAGCATAAAATACAGTTTGGGTTGGTTAAAATGGGGCTATGACTTTTAATCTTTCTCTCTGAACTCATTTCCTTGGAATTGTGGCAGATTTATGTGAAGTCCTGTAAGACATCTTATATAGTGGCATAGAGGAACTTGCTGTTTTAAACTAGAGAAGATGTAGTGGATTAACAGAATTATAAAGCAGATAAGGATATATCCAGTGCTGGGATATAAGGGGATATCCAGTGCTGAAAGGGAATATTGAGAGAAATCAATAACATAAAGAAAATTGGAGACGGCCTTGATAACTGGAATAAAATCAGTGAGAATAATATTTGGTGATTGGAAGCAGAAGAATATCTACTTGGCAGGTGACAAGTATTTCTGCTGTAAGGAGATTTAGTTGGGTCTGCGCCTACACTGGGATGCAGGGATTTGCTTAGAGCATCCCATCATCTGCTGCTTCCTTCTGGCCTGTGCACCTAGATTTTTCCAAGGAGTAATGGCTGTAAACTGGAAGAGGGTAGGAAAACTTTAGGCAGGTTTTAGGAAGAAATTATTTACAGTGAGGGTGGTGAGGCACTGGACAAGTTGCCCAGAGGAGCTGTGGATGCCCCACCCCTGGCAGTGCTGGAGGCCAGGTTAGATGGGGACTTTAGCAACCTGATCCAGTGAAAAGTGTCCCTGCTCATGGCAGGGGGGTTGGAACTAGATGATTTTTAAGGTCCTTTCCAACCCAGACCATTCTATGGCTCTATGATTTCCACCCCAAAGAAACAAGTTGAAGGCACTAAAAGTGTGAAAGGATGGATGTAAAGGTAGAATGCTGACAACCACTCCTTTTGCCTCCCTTTATATTTACACATGCAGAATGGCACTGAGCGTTCCAATGCTGCGATGGGAACATGAACTGAAATTATATATATGTATATATATATGTCAATCTGCTCAAAAACCACTTATTGCCTTCATAGTAATTTGGATTTGCAAGTCCAGCTTGAAATAACATATGTGAAAGTGTGTTGTTCCAGGCATCAAAGTTAATGCATCTCCTGGATTTTCAACTGTATGGTGTAAGGTTAGTACAGGTTCCAAAGAGCTGCTCCAGCAATCCAACAGGGCACCACACCCCAGGGAGACTCTGCAGGGTTTCAGTCTGGCTCCCTGCCAACTGCTATTTGGGGTTCACATGCATTTCCATGGACTTTTATGGACCAGCTCTGACACTGGACTTCAATGCTCAGTATTCTCTGGGTAAGTAAGTGGCTGTGGCACGAGCAGATCACTGGAGCTGCCAGGCACGTCACCTGTGCACACAGCTGGGAGGTGCTAGGCAAGTACCACTGGCAGGGGTATTTGCCTATGCAAATGTAGGCACTCTGTGGGGTTCATCTAGACACAGCTCTAGCAGTCTGTCAAGCCCTAGAGAAGCTGTATAGGTGGCTGGAACAGGGCTATTCCTTTCCAAGCACTGACGGAGCATCTGTATCTTCACTCAATATAACTAAATGCAACAAGAAAAAAAGCCCATATAAACTAATAAAAAATGCGAGTCTGCATAAAATTTCCTAATCTGTTTCTTCCCAAGCTCATCTCTGATAGGTATCTACTCATCAGCCACAAGCCAGAATGGGCTACATTGTGAAAGACATGCCTGCTTTACATACATTGCATTGCTACATCCAGAAAACAAGTTTCATGCCCTGACTGCTAGAGTCCAGAAAGCAACATTTTCTTTTTCCTAAAAGATCATAAAACTCAAGGAAAAGTATCCTCTTTCATAATGTGGGGAACAAAACACTTCAGCAAGCTTCTGAATTAGGAAGCCAAAGGGAAGATGGGGAAAAATGTGCATGATCATTGCCCCAAGTTCAAAATACTTGTATTTCCTCAGTCAATTTCATTTTTTTTTGTTTTATTGTTGGTTTAGGTAGAAGGGGAGATCAATTTAAATTCACAATTACATTTTTTCCTGAAAATATTCTAATGAGTCATTTTAACCAGATGAAATTTCCCTAAACATTCTTCAAGTAAGAAATGTAAAAGTTACACCAATTTAGACAAACAAGAGCTTGACCGTCCCCCAGCGAAGAGGCTGTCCCAGTTTGTCATCCCAAGGAAAAGACAGTTTCTTGAAGAAATTCCAGTCCAAATTACAAATTATGCAAGTCCTGTATTTTTGGAATATCCATCTCAGTAGACTGCATCTAGGTGGAGATTAACTACTGACCTAAAGAGCTTGTCTCTATAGGAAACTATACCTAAAGCTACACATGTAAACATCACCTCAGCCTATTAATACAATCTGAGATATTTCATTGGATAAATTGAATAAATTGCTGTCATTATCATTTTGCCTGAAACCTTCTTCTAAAAACAAAATGAAATTACGGAATAAAACACATCCAATTACATTTTTTTCACTCCTAATCTGTCTCTCCATGACTAAGCTAACACATGCCTACAAAGGTTAGCCTTGGGCTCTGTTGTACAGTCACCTCTTCTGTGTTTCAACTTGCTGAGAACTTTTTAAAACTGGAAAAAAATATTGAGCTAGAAGAAGTTACTAGGGTTACTGTTTCTTGACTACTGTTGATATGAAAAGAAGATTTTTATATTTGTTAGGGTAAAACTAACAATTCAGAGAAACAGACAGAAGAAGCTGTGGATCTGATCTAATCCAATCCTTTGGCTATATAAGAGCATGTTAGACTTTATTACTGATGTACTGAAGTTACCCTGAAGTTAGGGGTAGCTAATAATTCCAACCAAAGTGCAAAGGAAAGGTGAGCCAGGCATGTCAAAAACAATTGCTAGTAGGACTGCAACTAGAATAAAACACTTCCCTCAGAAAACAGATGTGTCAAAAAATCCAGCTGATGGTCAGCACCAGAAATGATTTTTCAAAAGTCAGAACTACAAAAGTACTTCTGGGTATCCATGGCCTTCTCATTATTTTTTCCATTTCAGTCTCTTTTTTTTGCACTCCTTTCTCTTATGTCCTTTAATTACTTCTAGTCTCCTGCTCCTTCCTAGACTTTGGACTAACATGTACTGTTCCCTGACCTGAATTCCTAGATAGACCCTTTCTTTTTGTTTGTTCTTTCTTTTCCATGCCTTGACCATTTTTTTTTCCTTTAAGAAAATTAACAATTCTGGTTATTTATGAACCCTGGAGAACAGATATATTGAAATTGTGGTTGGGTAGTATCTGAAGCTTCATTAGCAGGATACTGCTCTGAAGACCAAGAACTCTATATCCTTCTAGTATTATTTAATTTTTTGTGGCTATTTGCGTAATTTTCTGATAAAAAGCAGAAAAAGTTAGATTGCATGGTCAAAATTATTAAATTACATGAACCAGATGCCTCACCTCATGACAGGTGGCTATAAAGTGATGTTCTCAGCAAAAACTCCATGTCAAGAGTTCACTAAAATTATACACTGACCATTGCTTTTGAATGCTTTCCAATTATCTGTGATAGGCTGGGACTGCCTCTCATAAATTTACTGGCCTGGTGGACTGAAGCTAGAAATGCAAAAGCTTTCCTGTACAGACCCAAAGTCAGTCTTCAGCATCACCGAGTACAATAAAACAGCAGCTTGCCAAAGTGTCTTTGATCCAGGAGTTTAGGTTAAACCGTAGTGGAGGGACTTATATCATGTTAAGGAACACACAGCAGAAGAAGACCAAAGCCAGTCTGGATTGGGATATTTTATCTTTATCATAATCAAGTGATGGAATTTTAATCCTCTCTTCAGGAACCAAAACCACAGCCCTGAACCACGTCTGCCACTCATAGTTGGCAACTTTAATGTGTTTTTATCTTCAGTTCCTAGAGAGCAGCATCTCACATCCATTCCCATCAATACACACAATGAAAATTTTGAATTATGGGTCCTTAAACAAACAGTGAACCATTAAAAATTGTGAACCAGACTAATACACTTGATTGAATCAGGAATTATTAATTTGCAATTCTTGGGAGTTTTATTTCTTTCTGCTAACTAGTTGCAACCTTTTCTGACCAGTGCTGGGTATTTTTTTCTCCCTTTGAAGAAGCTCCTTTAGCAGCACTACAACAAACTTCTCCCATTTTTCACATCTTCCATAATTTTTATCTAACCCTGTGCTGGCTGCTGCTTCTTGTGCTGTTTCACTAGACCCAAATGTTTGGAGTTTTGGGCATCATGCTTATGGTGCCTTTTGCTAGTACAGAACAGAGAATCACACAGCAATGGAAATCAGACAAAAGCAAAGGTGCTTTTCTAGAGTGCTTCGTGCTGATTTTACCATAGATGCTGATACCCATGAGCTTTCACCCCTTTAACAGCAGGAATAGGAAACCACTCTGCACCTGTATTTGACGCAAACTATTGCAAATATCACACTGTAGAAAAGACTATGAATAGCCTGGGCCAATGCTGGTTTTGTAGTCACCTTGTGCATGCCATATCCACCACAGGTGCGATGTGTGGTTGGTTAACACTACTGTGCCTTGCAAAAGCTGAGAGTTAAGAAACCCTGCCCTTGAGAACAGGTTTTAAGCTAAAAGGACAGCATAAATGTACAAGCCAGATCTGTTAGAAAGAAAAGATTGTTACAGCTGGCTTTTTAGCAGCACAGAAGAACCTAAATGTACCAAAGGACACGATGCAGGTCCAGCTCACAGTTGTGCATCCCTCCCCTCTGCAGCATGGATACTGGCTGCTGCGGGCAAGCAAGGGGGCCTCTGCTACTCATGGAAGCTGTTGCATTTTTGACAGTAGGACACAAGCTGTTTACATATATCCTGCAGGAAAAGAAGGGTTTACAGGCCAGAGAAACCACCAAACAACTAACAACATGCAACAACTAACAGCTGATCAACGAGAAACAACTAACCCTGCTTTGCCTGGAATAGTGCCCATCTCCAGTCCATGCATCCACGTGTAGAAAGCCAACAAATGCCAACACCTCAAGGAAAGAGTGAAGTGGTGTTTTTACAGAGGATTAGGAATGATGACCAAGCAGTCCATAGGACTTCCTTCGGAAATATTTGCACATGCTCAGGACCACTCCACAGAGGAAAGCACATATTCATCTTTTATCATGTGCGGCTTCAGTGGAAATTCTCCTGTTTTTTTCAATCACAGCTCCATAATGAATAAGGGAGAGGATGGATGTGCCAAATATTCTGGTCACATTCCTAGTTGTCTTGCTAGCTTTGGCCAATACAGAATGTTATTAAGATGTCTGTATTTAAGTATATGTGGACTGAACAAGCATGCAATGTGGTGGTAACAAGGGCTGACAAAATATCTTGACTCCAGTCCAATCTATCAGCCCTCCCTCTGTATCTGGCTCTCTGTGTGGCTATTTCTTAGTAAAACTGTTCTGGAGAGCAAGATCTTCCTTTATTTTTGGAAAATAGTTTTATAATAATATTTCAGCAATTAAGGACAGCATTCAGTTAATAACTGGAAAAGGCATTTTAATTTATTCAATCTGTTTAGATGAATAGATGTCTTTTAGATGAAAAGATGGCTTTTAAAAGTCACTGCACATTGAAGTGACTGCACATTTGAAGTTCTGCTGGGCAACTGATTCCATAACCCTCAGTCATAATTAGCCTGCAATCAGGGTAAGACAATTCAACTAACCTACCAGAGTGGATCTTAGAAATTATCAGAAACATAGAGCAAAAAACTAACGGCGGCTAGCAATGGCAAATCAGCACTAAAAAAAAATAAAAAAATCATTAATAGGAAACAACTACAGCTTTGTTCTTTGACATTTAGCTTTTACTAAGTAGAATATAGTGGAAAGGACACTTGGGCTCACCATGAGCTTAGAAGTAGGAGCCAGACCTTGGAATTTTGCCAGTGGGATTCAAAAACCAAAAGAAACAACAGGCAGAAACCAAGAATTTCAACTCCTTTGCCCTCAATGCTCCTTCCTTGTTTAATTTTTCTATCCAGAAAAGCAAATAAACAAATAATAATTTAAAAGCCCAAACAAACAAACAAACCCAAACCCAGCCACAATGTTCTGCAGGTGACCTTTGTGTGCTATTTGCAATGTGGGAGGAGGCTGGAGGCAGGGGGAAGAGAAGCAGTAACTTTCATGTGCCTTTTTGTGGTAACCATCTATGTTAACCCCACTGTGAGTGCTGTAATGCCTATTTCACCTTCACACCGTGCAAGATGTCTGGAGTCCTTTGAAACAGAGATTAGTCACTTGCACCTCAAGGGCACTATGATGTTAATTGTATCTAGCTGCATTTAAACATTGAAACTTCTTTTTCATCCAAAGGACGGACAGCAAAATGACTTTTTGCATCCTGACTCACAAGGGAGAGCCACTTTCTGAATCAGTACTACCACCTTTGGGCAATACCCGACTCCTCTTGGCTGCTTCTCTATAATTAATGGAGTGCCCCAACACCAAACGTTGCTGAGAAGGAAGGATCGGATCACTGAGGAACAATGAATTTTAAAAAGCAAGAAACAGCAAAAATAAAAATTTTAAAAAAATCATAGTTTATAATAAACACACATTAAAATATCTTTCCTGTTCATTTGAGAATAGTGGGTCTGAACAATTTCAAATTCTGAAAGCAGAGAATGGGAACAAGAAATGTTCCAAGATTACATAAGAATCTGGCCAGTTTACCTGTGCTCTGCTTCTTCTAAAGATGAACATGTGGAACTTTCCATCAAAGAGGGGGAAGAAATTTCCTTTATTTTTCCTCTTTTGGTTCTCTCCCTTATATCCTCCTGTTTTAAGGAAACATCACCCTTTCAAGTTTTATGAAATACCTCGTATTAGTCCTCCAGTTGGGAATGGATAGGATTTTCATAGAATTTCAGCTGTCAAAATACTTGATTACTACAACACATAACTGTTGAAAGAAGCCAGATGGAAAGTGTAGAAATTTCCAGCTTAAATACTGAGCAAATAAACCTCACCAAAACTGGCTTAAATTGATTTCCACTTTTGTTATAACAACCTATGTTTCTTCCATTTTACATATCAGTTTCAACTTTCCAATTGGAAAACTTCAAAAGAAAAAATATTTTATGGAAATACTTATTTATCAGTAATTCCCAATTTCACTTATAAAATAAGGGATGAAAACTTAGCATATGATTCCAACATTAATTGTCACAAAGTTATGAACCTTGTGATAAAGGTAAATAGACTCCTAAATTCTGTTTAAACACCATACTAACAATGAAATCTACAGGTATGAAGCCCTTTCTTGGCTGAATACTGTAGGGCAGTGATTTTTAATTTAAAACTAGATTTATTTTTATTCTTTTTTAGATTGGAATGATTACCTGTCTTGCAAGGTTCTAGTTTTGATAATTGATCTGTGATCATCACTGGCACAAGTTTCTCAGGGGATTGAAATTTCAGCAATATTGCACTGAGAATTTATACAAATATTTGACAGGCTGGCAAGACTTGGTAAGAAGAAGCCAAAGGATGCAAGACAGCCTAGAAATGCAACAGGATTCATAAAAGGAGGAGTTGCAAGAAAGAGAATTAAAAACTCACTTTATCTAATGAGAGGCACCACTACATCCACTTGTTTTCTCCCTGCTTTCTTCCAGCCTTTCACTCTGCTCCCAAAAACAAGCAAACACCACCCCTTTCATCTTCTGTTACAGACTTTGTCATAGTCCTAAATATTCTAATATATACATAAATGCAGAAAGAAACCCAAAGTTTTTTCCATTTTGCCAGCAGAATCCATATGCTCTGTTTCCATATTTGTTTCTTTGCACCTTTTTCTGTGTGATCTACTTTTCTCCAATATGCAGGTTTCTTGCACAACCATGTATTTCTTCCTTTAGACGCTCTCCTGTTTGCAGACACACTTTTTCATCCTTTTTCTGCAACTATCCCTCATAGTCAAGTTCTGGAATGTTTCTTTCCCTCTGGGCTTGGTATTCATTTATCTCTTAGAGGCAGAAAATACTTCATCATCCCCAAATGCAGGACACCAGGCACACGTAGATATGAGAACTATGCTGTTTCTCACAGGAAAGTATTCCCAGGCTGCTAACTAAGCCTCATGGTCTTCTGGAACAGAGATTTATGCAGCCAATATACTAAAATCATAGTGATTCTCCAGTAGTTCCCCTCTGATTGGAATTATCCTAAAAGGCACACTCCCCAAGCTGAAGCAAGAGAAGATAGTCCCAAAGATGAGAGATAGGAGAATTTCCCCCAGGCCCAGACCCCATTCTATCATTCTGAAGGAGCCTTCTTGATACTGCAGATGTTTCATACTTTCATATGACACTTTTTAAAATAAAGAACCTTCTCTTCATACTTTAACTTCCATGAACCCTGAGCAAGAAAATTTTCATAAGAATCAATCAAGCTTTGCAAGCCCCACTGTAAGAAAAGCACTGCAAGTTCATCTCAGATTTGCAGGGCCAGCTCATGGCCCACAAGCAAAACCAACCTTTGCTTTTCCCTGTCTGTCAATTTCCCAAGCTCATTCTTCAAGGTTGTTTTCATTTTCTTAACAAGACAGAACTGTTAGAGCAGCGAAGAAGCTGTGTATATGTATTTTACTTTATTTTAATAACAAACCAAGAAAGAAAGGGAATGAGAAAATGAGAAATCCTTTGTCTGAAAACACCTGAATCTGAAACCAAAAAATTCTGTAGAAACCAGTCATCTCTATTTTAAGGTGATAAAATATTCAGGACTGCAGATTATATGCTTCTCATTTCCCTGTGGCTGCTCTTAAACTCTGAAATAAGATTAGATAATATTTCCTTAAAAATAAAAAAGCAAAAAGAAAAAAAAAAAAAAAAAGCAAAACCAAACCACCCCTCTTCATATTCACAGTTTAATCACACATCAACATTAAAACTCATGTTTCCTAGCCTTTACCTATCACATAGGTTAATAACTAATCTCCAGAGGACTGGAACAACAGCTCCTTTTATTTTTAATATGTTTTAGGACCAGTTTCATCTGGGGAGGAATTGCTGGGGAAATAATTTTTCAGAGAAAAAAAAAGAGCAGGGCAGGAGCAGGGCAGGAGTGCGTGCTGAAGAAGAAGCTGATTTTGCTTCACTGTCTAGTTCATGGCTTCCACACACTGCTGGAGGATTATTTGACTGTGGAGGAAAAACCACACTCTCCTAGAAGTAAATTCACTGCTGGAAATCTCAGCCATCAGTTCTATGTAAAAAGTAATGCTAAACACAACTGGGCAGCAATATGCCCATCTAATCAATCACAGCAAAAATCAGAGGACACTCCACCCACATGTTGCAGGAGATATTAACTCTGCATAACGTGCTGAACTGCAAGTTTAAATCCAGATATCTGGGGAGAAGTCTGGACAGCTCTTCCAAATTGGCTAACTAGTTTGTTTCAAGAGCAGAGAGTTAGGTTGGTTTTCCCCTGGGAAACAATGTTTTGTGACACCCTCCTACACAGAAGCTGTGTGGTAGCCTGACCCACTGATGGTGACAGAAACCCAGACCCTGTGGAGCAGAATTTCAGGAGAGCTCACCAGATGCTTCTGGCAACTATCTGCCAACTGTTCTGCATATGGACAACCTCTTTAAATTCAATTAGGCAACCTTGCAGTTGCAGCAGGGCAGACACCCAGGCTGGGATTTGAACAACTGGGATTTGTACTGCATCTACCTCCAGTCAAAGCCAGGATTTGGAGTCAGTCACCTTTTATAAGCAGCAGATGCACACACCACAGGATGCAAGAGTCCAAGTTATAAGTTGTATTCCTTCTTTTTTAGTTCATCTCATGGCTGACGGATGCTACCTTTCCCAATGAAGTTACACCTTGCAGGTGTCCTGACTTTGGTGGAAAGCAAAACTGGATGGAAAAGCAAATGTAGCAACAAACCATGGGACCGTTATTCACTGTCTGATGGCAAGGTATAGCTGCCTTGGAAAGTGCACACCTAGCCACATAATCATTCCACAATTGCTTCTTAATGCAAAGGATAAAGCCTTTCACCTCCTTCCAGCCTTTTCCCATGGCCAACACTACTGCTCTGTAATAACTCATCTCTGAGTAACAAAGCAAACAGCATTACAAAATAATTTCTGAAGCCAAATATCTGATAAAGATGATTAATGCCTCATGAAATGCCCAAGTCATATTTGCAATTATTGCAATATTTGAGATGGATAAGAGGAGAGAATTATAGGATTTGCTGTAAGGCTGAATTATCTACAGGAAGTTCATGTGAAAGTCACGCTACCATCTAACTCGCTGGTACCTGCCAGGCACACTCCTTAAGAGCTGGCTTATTTGCTTTCTGGATTTTAGAACTAGAAAACTAGAACAGTTAGAGTTTTGAGATAGATTTTTTTTTTTTAAAGCTACCTTCATAAATACTCTCATTCTTGAGAGAGATTGTATTGGTCTAGAAACTGCTGCACAAACACAGGAATCTTTCCCAGTGAACAGATTTTGGGGTATTCTTGAATGGCTGCCCAAACCATAGTTTCACAATATTTGTTCAAGACAAAGTTTGCCAGCAAATACAAATGTTCTTTCAAAGAAAAGTGATGTACTACTTCTTCTGAACAAATCATGTGGGTATGTTCTGTAGTTTCCCAGCATGACAAAAATCTAAATGTTTTGCACATGCTTTTGGGGGAAAGAGGACTGAAAAGTACTATCTTAGAGGGCTTCAACCACGTCACATTATATAGTCCATAAACTGTGAAGACAATTATTAATAACTTCCTTTTTTCCTATGATGGGATAAAGAAACTTTTCTGTTTATAATCATACATTGCCTTGGTAACCAGCTAATATACAATATGATAACATTTGATGAAAGAACAATACGAAAGAGATGATATTACTGTTGGCAGCCACCTACTCCAGAGTTCTCATATTTATTCAAGCAAAATTACTATTATTATTACATCATTTTGTTAATAATGACTGAACACTTTGTAAGGATTGTTAAAATCTAAATTCACAACTGGAGTTGTTCTGACTGGACATAACTGTTTTGTTTTTGCTTTCATGATGCCTCAAGGTTCTCTCTTATACTCAGTCACTTCCCTGGTGCTAATGAAAAGCCTTGCTACAAATACTCCAAGTTAATTATTATTCTATGACCACTCCTATACCCCCCAGCCCCAAATTGCACCAACATGAACACCAGTGGCAAACAAGCACAAGCAGGGCATTAAAAAGGTCAAAGAAAATTTGTTTTCAACTTTTAAAAGGCATTTCTGTAAAACCCTTCTCAGCACCTGTTGAGTCCTTATAGCCCATATAATTTTCTGTACTCCTGCAGACTGCTCATTTCACATGTAGAGGCAAGGAGGAAATATCTAGGAGAGGAAAGCTGGCACTGAGGAGGATCCTTCTGCAGCCATTTGTGTCTATCATGTGAAACTCCAGGCTGCCTTGAACAGTCAAAGTGTATTGAAGAAGGAATGTGGACACACTTTCCCCTCCATTTCCAGAGCAAACAACTAGAAACAGGGAAATGCCTTGCAGGCCCAGCTGAGCACAGATGGGTGCACAGGGGATAGGGCTGAGCCACCACACTGTTTTGCACATTCAGTTTTTATAGCAAGCCACACAGTCATCTTTTTCTTATGTTGTGCTGCAATATCCAGTCACTTGCAGCTACCACCAAAGAGCCTGGTGGTTTAGCACATTCAGACTTACATCCAGAATTTTTTTACCCACCAGAAGACTCAATGAGTAACAGAAACACCCTTATTGAGCCCTTCCTGCAACTGCAAAACCATGGTGCAGGGGATGGAGCACACCTTGCTCCAAAGGCTGAGGGCAAAGCACGGTTGCCTGTGCTTCTCTGCCCAGCCCTGGCTTCTCTGCCACAGCCCACCACAAGGGCTGTGGCAGGAGACACCGATAGAATTGGCATGGCCTTCATCTGCTCCCCTGCTGTTCCTCCCCTTGATTCTCCTTGAATAAATCCTGCTTCCTCCCTTGTTAGGAAAGAAGGAAGCTGGTCTGAAATCAGCTTAGTCACCATCACTGATGCAGTTGCACAGTGCTAGCTGAAACAAAGAAACCTTTCCTACCCACACCCAATCTGATATTATGCTACCCTGGCCTAAAACAATACATTTTTGGACGTACTTGTCAAGAGTGACAATTTTGCTAACAAACACTATGACAGAGCAAGAACAAAAACATGCAGTAAATGAGACTTTGGAAACTACAATATTTCTTTTACTTACAAGGAACAAAGAACCTCATGTGTGTCAGGAATAAATGGAAATCAGCCTCCAGCTTTCACAAATGAATAATCATGTGTAGAAAACGTAGCGTTTTTGTTAAAATAAAGATGTAATTTGCAATTAAATAAGGAACAAGAGCTATTTCTTCCAGAGCCAATCTAGTGAGGTTTTTAAAACTGGCATATTCTGATCTCATCTGTTTCCCTATGGGCAAAGAAGCCGATCGTGAGCTTTCCTGCTGCAGATCAAAGTGATGGCTACAAATGTTACTAAAACAAAGTCTCCCCTACTGACAGGCAAAACAGGATAAAAAGCAAACAAGAAAAAACTTCTGCACAAGGATATAAGTCAAAATGGAAGAGTACCTCTGCCATGCTAAGAAAGCTGAACATCTAGTAAATCTTGGATTTCAACAAATACAACATTATTATGATAGGAGACTGGTTACCATATATGCTCCAACTCTCTGGGGAATCTGATTTTTATTTTCCTTCCTGTTCAAGGGACAGTTGTTCATATATTTATTTGCATTGCCATAACGTGGAGATGCAGGCTGTGATCAGAGGTCCATTGTGTAAGGTGCTGTACACACAGTTTATCAAAACAGCCTCCGCTTCAGAGACCCTCCAGTCTAAACAGGGAAATTCTAGAAGTCCCGAGGGGAAACAGAAGCTTGTAAGGTTTCCAAGAGAGAACCAGAAAGTCTTTGGAAAAGCATCTTTGGGTGGCATTTTAGACTAAACGGAAATTTTGGTGTTCTCATTTCAGTGACATATTTCCTTGGGTTTGTGTCATTAGAAATCTTACCTGTATTTTCTCAGCAATTAGATCAAAATCATTGCAGATAATAAAACTGAGTCTTGAAGTTTGTGCCCATTGCAAAACCTAACCAGAGTACTTTTCTATCAGAGAATTCATTGCTTTATGAATTCTCACAATTCCTTCTCAAACATCAGGTACCAGAAATTCATCATGTACTCCTCATCTGCAAATGTCACAAACTAACTCCTTGTTACTCCACTACTTGTTCCACCTCTCTTGAAGATCAAGGGAACTTAGAAAAATACAGAAAGCTTGTCTGCATGAGTGACTGTCACATGAGGGAGAGAGCAATAAAAATTCTGAAGGCAAGTCCACCAGGGCATTTTCAAAATTAGGGTCTGAAATATCTTGAGAAGGACACTTTTAAAACAATCTTTTCAAAGAAAATGCTTCCCAGATTTGTTTATGTAAAAGAAAAGTATGCAAAACAACAGAAACAGGTGTTATCTTGCATCCATTTAGAGACAAAATTATTAAACATGAGACACAATGAAATACCACCCTCTAAGCATAAATATGCACTAGGAAGAGAAGTGTGGGCATTTTAGGCAGGAAAGAACTAAATGGTGGGCAGGAGAAAAGGAGTTTAGGAAGATATGCTTTACACGGTTTGAGGGCATATTCTTCCTTCTCTGGTCTAGAAAACAAAGGGATGAAGCAGGGAACACAAAAACTAAAGGTTAGTGCCAAGAGGCTTACCTTTGTGTTCATACAGAATCACAGCATCATGAAGCCCCTTGTCTTTGAATCTCCTCTCTTTTTCCAGCAACAGCGTGCTCCCTTTGGTCTCTGAATGGACTTCAGGATTCTCTATGAGTCTGCAAAGAAAGAGATGGATAGACTGGAGAGATCCTTGCTCCTCGGCTGTGTGGTTGGTAGAGCTTTATCACTTAAAAATTATTTGTCCTAAAGGGACTCTAGATATGCATTAGATTTCTGTCCTACATCTTGGCAAGAAGTAGAGAACTTATAAGGAGTGCAGCTTCTGCTGGGCTGGGCTGGAGGACAAGGTGAGAGAGAGGAGAGAATGAAAAAGCAGCACATTTCTCACTGGTTATTTGGACCAAGCTGCACCCTCTTAGCCTTTCTTTGTAGACATCAGTAAACCACATTTATATTCCTATAGAAATACTGCTGCTAGATTAGGGGACAAAACTCTGTCATGGAAATGCACTGAATTATTTGAATTTAAGGGAGAAAAAAATGTTACGAAATTCACAAGCAGTAATTAACTGGTAGAAGATATAAATCCTATCCATTTTGCCACTTATATATGCTATGTTCTGATCCTATGTTTCAACAGTTGAACACAGTAAAAATACTTCACTAAGGTCGGATTTCAAGTGTTGTTTTTCTTCTAAGCAAATAATGGCATAATCTACTTTGGCACTGTTAGCTGTTAACAGCACCATAAAAATTCTTTTTTTGTACACCATCTTCTGAGTTACAAAAATGTTAATCCCTGATAGAACTGGAGGACCTAATTTTGTAAAAAGCAGAACATGCCTGATTTAGTAAAGGGATTTCTGTTCTGAAGCTTTCAAATCTCTTGTTCACCTTCCTGTCAATCACTGAAGTGAATCAACCTTTTAGTGGGAGCAACATCATCTAATCTGGAGGGAGAAAAAAGGGTATCAAACAAGCTAGCTCAGCAGTATGGCAGCCCCTTGTGCTGAGTTCCAGAAATGAGATTCTGAATTCTTCAGTTTACAAGTGACCTTAAAAAGTACATAGATGTGAAGAGCTAAGGGAGATGACAGCCCAAAGTATTTGAAAGAAGCTTCAAGTCAGGGACTCCGTAGTAGGCACGCTGACCTGGCCAACTTCTCCACTGTCTGCTTCTGGTAGCTTTCCATTTCAAAGTCAGGAGGAGACTGCAGAGTTGCTGGACAAAATCTGCTAAAGCATTGTCATGGGGGTGCTTTTATAAATTTTGTTGATAATGAATTCCTAGACAGCAAGTGTCTTACCAAACATGGATGCAATACTCATTCAAAACAGCAGCTGTGCCCTTGTGTGATTGAAGTCATTCTTAAGATAGAGGCTTCTAAAAGTATTTTTTATTTTGGGTTTTTGAGGGGGGGGGGTTGAGTGTTTCTGGTGGGGTTTTTTTGTAGTTTTTCTTTTGTTTGGTTGGTTTGGGGGTTTTTTTAACTTATACTCTGGTTAGAAGAGTATGTCTAAAATACGATGAATTCTTAAGCCACTGTCATTCAAGTGGATCTAGAGATTTGATATGGAGCAATAAATTACTAAAATTTTAAAAATCACTGGAAAAACCACTGACACTTTAACCAAGCATTGAAGAAATGAAAGCTTGGAATGTCATAATTTTAGTCTTTATTACTTCATCACTCTTCATCTGACCATGTTATCTGTCCCTGGAGCATTAACTGGATCTACTATAAAATCTATACAATAGACAAAGAGGTTCCTATGCTTTGGATCAGCTATTCTAATCTAGGAAATTCTTTTTTTGTAGTGAAGTTTTAAGCTTTGAGAAACATGCAGCCTTTGTTCTAACTCATACAGAAATAAACTTAAACTCTAAATTAACTAAATTAAACCTGTTATTGCCAAGGACCACAATGAAGAGAGATATTTATTCAACATGCTTACCAGTGTCAAGGACTAAGGTCATGGTTTATGGTTGTTTCTTATGTAATGAACATGAAAGATGCAAAGGATTCCATTTTAGGACAGAATTAAAATGAGCTATTTAATATACTAAAAGCTAGTGCATACTGTGTTGCAAGTCCACAGTGTCCCGCAGTGTCAATTTCTGCCTAAGCCATTAAAGAAATTAAATGGATTAAGTTTCAAAAATTACCTGTGAGCTACTGAGAAACAATTTCTGCTGCCCCTCAAGACAACCTGTGTATTACCAACTACCCTGAAGATCAGGGTAGCCTGAAACTCTCCCTTGTTTGCACACTGGGTGGGAACTTGCACCTAAAAACTTCCAGCCTAAAAATGAGGTTCTTATGTGCTCGAACCAGCAAGTGAAGCTCTTCACTTCCCCCAACTTCACACAAAGACCACATAAAGCCATAATTTTACATTCTCTGAGTACCCACAAATCAGGCTGACTGTAAAACTGGCCTAAGCTTATGCAAAAGATGCAAGATACTACTGCTCAAAACTTGTAATCTGCATGGAAATAAATTGTTATCTGCCCTGCTACAGACAGTGGCAAAAATTTTCCAGCTGCACATTTACTGCATGTTTTTTTTCCTTGTTCTCGTATGTCTTAGCCTATTATGTGGTAATTGATTACCGCCACCAGGGAGATAAAACAGCTCTTCCCTGGCAAGTACAGGAGAATTGCAGGGATAATTAATTAATGTTTTGTTATGCAAATAGATATTCCTTTACAGCTGGAATTTTTCATATAATTGTATAATTGTACAAAGACTTAATCTCTGGTTCAGAAATCTCACAAACACAAATCACAGGAGGCTGGAAGCACATTACTGCTACTTGCCCTCTCCATACACTATATCCTTAGACATCCACATTTAAAACCTTTGGATACAGGGTTCAGGGATAGAAGAAAACTTAGTCTGGCATGGCACAGCTATTTCTCTTTCTTGTGTAAGAGAGCACAATTTCAGGAGGACATTTTTACACTATTTACTTTCTTTTCTTCAAAGGTCAGTCCTGTTATGTTGTCTCTTCCATGAGGTGTAAAACATGCAAGTAGATTCAGGGCTAGAGGAAAGGTTGATCCCACCAGATCATACACAGCCAAATTCTTGATTCAAGTAATGGGTTGAATTCAGCTCCAGAAAAAATGGCAGCATAGATATAATGATAAAAAACAGCCCTAGGATCCCACTGTGAGGTAAAAAATGAAGGAACCTGAAATAGCATATGTGGAAAGGAAAATTGGGCACTGTCCTGCTCTTGAGATCTTTTTTTATATTTAATTATTCCCTCTACATAAAATTTTCAGGCATTTTATAATTAGAATCCACCAAGAAATAAGGATTCTTTTTATTCAGTACTTTCACCTTCTGGGAAAACCATAGTCTGGAGTTTAAAGACATTTAAAGTTCCTCCAGTGGATCATCTTTTCTTCTCTATCAGCTGCCACAGTCACTTCACCTATTGGCTTCAATTCTGCATGTTTCTGCAAGCACCAGTCCCTGCAACCTCTAACACTTCACATTGATAAGTCTTTGCCTAAAACCTGGTCTGAAAAAGAAAAGTTAGAGGACTAGGAAAATAGTCCTCCAGTTTTAAGAAAAAAAATGTTTTTTAGCTTTGATAAAAAATTGTCATCCCATTTCTATTAAAAAGAAAAAAAAGAAAAAAAAAGCCTGCAAAACAAAACTGAAGACTTGTGTCTCTCAAGCAGTTACCATTGGTGCTTATCTAGGCTTTGAAGGATGGTTTTTCCATGTCTCAGAAAGTCTTCTTTCCATGTTCATTACAGATGCCTAATAAAAATGAGTTTGCAATGGTCACTTTTCCCTGTGAATAATTTACTTTTTCCTCTGCACATGTATTTTAGAGAAGCCATAGGAACTTTTAAAATTCTATTGCTCTATCAAATTTAGCCAAAACAATGAGTTCAAAAATTTCCAGGAGGGTTGTTCAAATGGGTATAGCGCATACAAGTCTACGGGCCCACAGGCAGCAGTTTTGGTTCAGTTCTCTGAGAAATTCAGAAAGAAAAGAAATCCATGCTCAAAGGTAGGCTGAGAGTCCTCTGATAAACTGGGCTGAGAGCATTAAATGGTCAGGCTATGGGAGAAGAGGTGACACAGGGTTTAGGTAATCCAGCTCTACTGCCAGCAGGAGAAACAACCAGAAAACAAGAAGGCGAGAGGAGACGAGGAACAAAAGGAAAGAAAAGGTAAAAAAAAGCTTTGCTAGCTGATCTGGTTGATTGATGTGATTAATTGCCACCTACACAGGTAGGTGTTGCTACTGTTTNATTCTCTGAGTACCCACAAATCAGGCTGACTGTAAAACTGGCCTAAGCTTATGCAAAAGATGCAAGATACTACTGCTCAAAACTTGTAATCTGCATGGAAATAAATTGTTATCTGCCCTGCTACAGACAGTGGCAAAAATTTTCCAGCTGCACATTTACTGCATGTTTTTTTTCCTTGTTCTCGTATGTCTTAGCCTATTATGTGGTAATTGATTACCGCCACCAGGGAGATAAAACAGCTCTTCCCTGGCAAGTACAGGAGAATTGCAGGGATAATTAATTAATGTTTTGTTATGCAAATAGATATTCCTTTACAGCTGGAATTTTTCATATAATTGTATAATTGTACAAAGACTTAATCTCTGGTTCAGAAATCTCAAAAACACAAATCACAGGAGGCTGGAAGCACATTACTGCTACTTGCCCTCTCCATACACTATATCCTTAGACATCCACATTTAAAACCTTTGGATACAGGGTTCAGGGATAGAAGAAAACTTAGTCTGGCATGGCACAGCTATTTCTCTTTCTTGTGTAAGAGAGCACAATTTCAGGAGGACATTTTTACACTATTTACTTTCTTTTCTTCAAAGGTCAGTCCTGTTATGTTGTCTCTTCCATGAGGTGTAAAACATGCAAGTAGATTCAGGGCTAGAGGAAAGGTTGATCCCACCAGATCATACACAGCCAAATTCTTGATTCAAGTAATGGGTTGAATTCAGCTCCAGAAAAAATGGCAGCATAGATATAATGATAAAAAACAGCCCTAGGATCCCACTGTGAGGTAAAAAATGAAGGAACCTGAAATAGCATATGTGGAAAGGAAAATTGGGCACTGTCCTGCTCTTGAGATCTTTTTTTATATTTAATTATTCCCTCTACATAAAATTTTCAGGCATTTTATAATTAGAATCCACCAAGAAATAAGGATTCTTTTTATTCAGTACTTTCACCTTCTGGGAAAACCATAGTCTGGAGTTTAAAGACATTTAAAGTTCCTCCAGTGGATCATCTTTTCTTCTCTATCAGCTGCCACAGTCACTTCACCTATTGGCTTCAATTCTGCATGTTTCTGCAAGCACCAGTCCCTGCAACCTCTAACACTTCACATTGATAAGTCTTTGCCTAAAACCTGGTCTGAAAAAGAAAAGTTAGAGGACTAGGAAAATAGTCCTCCAGTTTTAAGAAAAAAAATGTTTTTTAGCTTTGATAAAAAATTGTCATCCCATTTCTATTAAAAAGAAAAAAAAGAAAAAAAAAGCCTGCAAAACAAAACTGAAGACTTGTGTCTCTCAAGCAGTTACCATTGGTGCTTATCTAGGCTTTGAAGGATGGTTTTTCCATGTCTCAGAAAGTCTTCTTTCCATGTTCATTACAGATGCCTAATAAAAATGAGTTTGCAATGGTCACTTTTCCCTGTGAATAATTTACTTTTTCCTCTGCACATGTATTTTAGAGAAGCCATAGGAACTTTTAAAATTCTATTGCTCTATCAAATTTAGCCAAAACAATGAGTTCAAAAATTTCCAGGAGGGTTGTTCAAATGGGTATAGCGCATACAAGTCTACGGGCCCACAGGCAGCAGTTTTGGTGCAGTTCTCTAAGAAATTCAGAAAGAAAAGAAATCCATGCTCAAAGGTAGGCTGAGAGTCCTCTGATAAACTGGGCTGAGAGCATTAAATGGTCAGGCTATGGGAGAAGAGGTGACACAGGGTTTAGGTAATCCAGCTCTACTGCCAGCAGGAGAAACAACCAGAAAACAAGAAGGCGAGAGGAGACGAGGAACAAAAGGAAAGAAAAGGTAAAAAAAAGCTTTGCTAGCTGATCTGGTTGATTGATGTGATTAATTGCCACCTACACAGGTAGGTGTTGCTACTGTTTATTTAGCTTTCTGCCAGCAACAAATGTTTGGGACTCCTGGTTGCTTCATGGACTTTGTCTACCTGGAAGTCAAAACCATTTGTATCTTACGCATCATCACTGACTAAACAAAACATCAGGAGCACAAGATAAACAATCCTAAACAGCTGGATGCAGGGACAGTACCTGCTCTCCCCACCTGCCAGGGAGCCAGCAGCAGTGTGATCCATCCAGCTCCTTACACAGCTCCTTCTCTTCTATGCTATGCCTCCTTCCTCAGAAAGATGCTGGTGTATCAGCCAGAGATACACCACCCTTACGGCTATGAATTCTCCTAGAACCTTGTGAGCTTGAAGATTTTAAAGTATCTGCCTTGTGTGCTGTTACCACTGGGGAAGACCAAACAAGCGAAATGAAAGGGCAAAGGGGAGAAAATGACCTATCAGGACTGTTGTACTGAGAAAGAAACTGAACTTCAAGGACATACTGCTATTGCAAAAGATGCTTTGGAGCAGGAACCACTTTGATTTTGGGTTTTTTCTGTACTTAAACATCCTGCCTGGATTAAGTTTAATAGAAATTGCCACATTTACAAAGAATAGGTAAAATGGAAGACTGTATTCTACCTTAGAAAAAACGAACACATTTTTATTCCACAAATAGAGATTTTGAAAAATCTTTTCCAACTTTAGTCATGTCTGAGAAATATATTTTGGAAACATCTCTGCAAATGTTCAAAGGTTGAGTGACTGCTCTCTTTTAGCCACTGGCATATGTAAGGATATGTTACCATTCCTCTATCAGTTAGACCAGCTAGCATTTCAAGTATCAGTAATCTGTCTAGCAATCTGATTTATTCTCACGAGTTTCCACATATTAAACACAGCAATAGTATGCACCAAGGAAACAATAACTAGAGCCATGTCAAACATTTTTCTAAGGTTTCATTTTCAGTCTAGCTAACAACATTTTTTCATCATGCCAGGACTCTCCAACCTCTCACCAAGTCTGTGAGCACACCTCACAGTTAGTAACACACGCAGCTACAAGAAGCAACATGCACTTAGATACTTCTTCTAGTGCAAAAGAAAAACCTAACTGTAGGAAAACATACTTTCAATCAATAATCAATGCCCTAGAACAGAGGAGACCTAGGAGAATAAAAGGCCAGTTCATCAGCACATCTGTTAAAAAAAGAAAAGCCTTGGAGGGAGCTTGGAGCACTTTGTGTCATGCTGCTTCGGTGCTTTATCTTGGCCAGGGAACATACTGAGTGTGGCTTTCCCAGCTGAAAATAGGTGTCTATTGTTTCACTTTTGGTAAGAAGCCAATTAGTTGTCAAACATAGCCATCACAAAATTGTTGGTGTGCATGGCAAAGCAAAAAATACTTTTGTTACATGTTCACTTTGTCAGAAACAAGTTATAATGCAAGAATTTCCAGCAAGGATGGGGCGAGGGTTATATCCTTGTTCACAGGGTAATCAACATGCAAACCTTCCTGTTCAGCTAGGCTTGAGCTAATGAGGAAAATGGGTGAGGATTTATAGAAGACTCGTGTGTAACACCCAGAATAGGCGTTACACAGAATGTTTTAAATACTGCAGGACAACACCTCTTACATAATTACACCACCTCCTGATATGGATTCCAATATATACAGTCAGACGCTGAGATTTTACTTTTTGTTGTCAGTGACATTTGCAGAGGACATGAAGAGAGCTGCATTGTCACAGGAGACTGAAGCCAAAGCTGCACAGTACCAGAAAGGATCAATCTGCACTAGCACTGTGCAGCAACAACAGATTTGAGATATAACACACGCCTGCTTCCGCCTATTAGGATTGCAGCATTCTTTCAGCATGTAATTAGCACTGCTCACCTGTCTTAGCCAATATTCCTCTGCCTAATATGTGGCATTAAAACTAATCACCCAAGTATTGCAAATGCCACATTTCCAGTTCAGGGATACGCAGTGCCCAACCACCCAGCCCTTCATACCAGCCAACACGACCGTCAGCAGAACAGCTTTCAGTCAGAGCACCCAGCACCTCCAAGCCTAATGAGCAGCTGTTTGGGCAGGGGTTTCCAGGCTGCCCTTGGAGCCCAGCTGACCAAGCTCAGGTGTGGCTATGTCCAGCTTGCCAAGATCTATCATGCCTGGGGCTCCTGAGACTGGTCACTGCATGTGTACAGTACAGCGGAGGATGACAAACAGCTGATGCATGGCTGACCTCTCCTATTATTGCTTAAATCCTTAATCACTTGCTTTGCCTGCCCACAGCAAAGCCAACCATTAGCACCAGAGACAATGGCTACTGAAGGCACAAGAGCTCTGGGCTACCTGTGTAAATAGATCTTCAGAAGGTTAGCAAAGGCCAGTGACCATTGTGGTCTACCAGCTCCTTGTGGTTTAAACCCAGCTCAGCCCCACACAGCCACTGTGGAATGGGGAAGTGTACAAGAAGGGTAAAAGGGCAAAACCTCGTGGGTTGAGATAAAAACAGTTTACTAGGGAAAGCAAAAGCTGTGTCCACAAGCAAAGCAAAATAAGAAATTAATTCACTACTTCCCATCAGTCATCTCCAGAAGAGCAGGGCTCTGTCATGCATAACAATTACACAGGAAAGCAAATGACCTAGCTCAAAATGTTCCCCCCACCTTCTTCCTTTCTTGCAAGACCTTGTTGGGCATGGTGCTGTGTGGTACTGGGATCTCCCTTTGGCCAGGTGAGGTCAGCAGTCCTGGCTGTCTTTTCCCAGCTTCCTCATTGTTGGGGCAGTCAGCAGGGCAGAAAAAGCCCTGATGCTGGGCAAGCATGGTTCAGCAATAACTAAAACATTCCTCTGTTTTCAACCCCTTTCACCTCAAATCCAAAGCAGAACACTGCACAAGCTACTATGAACAAAATGAACTCTTTGCCAGACAAAACCATTAGATAGCTGAAGAAGAGAGTAAAGCATGACCATGTATTTTGCCCACCATAAAGAGATAAACCCATGCCTACATCAAACCAAGATGTGACTCTTCCATACTGGTGTTGTTTTATATCCCACCACGGATAAAGATCTCGTACATCTACAGCATCAACATTTATTCCCAGGCAGTTCTTCACTTCCTCAGAACACTGAGTCTGCACAAGGCTGCATTTGAGCAGCCACCAAGGGGCTGTAGGGCAAGGGCACAAATTCTTCCTTGCTCACTGAGCTGGTGTGCCTGCTGAGCAGGCAGCGTGTCCTGCGTGAGACAAATCTGCTTTGGAATTTGTATTTAGCCATAACCCCTTAGCACTGGTGAACCAGGCCTTTCCACCAAGGCGACATCACATTGCTGTGAATGCTGTTGGAAGGAAGAATTAGCACAGTAAGCACTTGTTTTTACTTCATGTACTGTACATAAAATTAAAATTATGGATACTTGGCCTCTTGGCCAGGTTTAGCTGGAGATACACAAACCAAATACCCTTTTCCTCTTACATCTTTTTTATGCTTGCCACAACATATGTTACACATACTTTTGTGTTCTTTTTACAGTGGCAGGTACCATGTCTAATGCTCTGTTCCCACCATGTGCACAGCTGAATTTGTATGTTACACAAGGCATGCCATCCAAGTTTATTTTCAGTTACTTAAGAGGATGTTTCTCCCTGAGGCACAGTTTCTGTTTAGCTTGTTTAGATGCCACAAATCCAAACCATTGGAAAGAAAAAACTATACATATAGTTGAAGAACATAAAACCAGCACTGTGAAAGAGTGCCCCTGGGAGGGAGCAGATGTAACACAATTTTGAAAATTAAAACTCCTGCAAACAGTTTGCCAGTGCCTTTGATGATGAAAGCAAATTTCATTTAAGAGACAGCAGTTGATTTCCTGCAACTGCACCAATGTCATCCTGCAAAACAAGACCAATAAATAAGTATATATTTAAAGGCAAACAGAATTGACACATTGATACAACATTAAGAGAGGCATCAGGAGCTTTTGCCTCCCCTTCCACAAACATTCTTGTGTCAAGGCTTCCTTCCTGCAGCAGGCTCACCTTCACTAATATCCTCTTGCCTTTGCTTTTCTCCCAACAGCAGGCCAGAGGAAGGGACAGTCTCCTCCAGTACAGTAGGTTAGTCGCTCTCATGTCCCAAAATAGCAAGTTGTTCAACTGACACAAAGGAAAGAAAACATCCTTGCATCCTGTCTTGCTGCCAGCTTTCAAAAGGTAATTAAACATCCCCCTCTTTCAAAGAGCAGAGCTCTCCAGAATCACAGCGTTTGAGCTCTGATGTTGTCAAACAACAGGGGGTTGCTTAAGCTTTGACTGACCTTTTCAAAGACCTACAAGCAATTTAATGGGAGCCCTCCTTAGTGGTGACAGAAATGTTCCATTATCTGCTTCCTACTTTCTAGATTGCTTGGGTTAACAGGGAACTTGAACTCTCGTGGTCATGAGAACAAAACCAAGCTGCTTCAGGCAGACTCACATTCATCTGTATTTTCAGTGCAAAGAAGAGCTTTTCTGTGCAAAACTTAGTGTTATCTTGATCATGCAAATTTTGTTTTCCCCAGTTCTGTTCTATTCACCTGCAATTTCTTTACTATCCTCAACAAATTCTAACACCTAAGCGCTATAAAGATCCAATCCCACTTCCAAACTGCTGAAATTGTGATCTCCATGTGTCCCAAGATCATCTGTCCATCTCAGAGCTGATGATGGGTGGAATTTCTCTGAAAGACCTGCCTGGCAGTCAAGCTCTGTGGGTATCCAGTGCACCATGTATCAGTTCCACTTCTTTCCTATCCTACACAAGAGATGCTGCAGAGACAGAAGAAGAGAGGAGCTGGGTAGGCAGATGCTATGCTGGGTGAGAACTTGTATGAGGAAAATTTCCCTGTTTGTTTGCAATCCACTTGAAGCAAAAAACACTAGGGAGCAGAATTCAGCTCAAAATTGATTCTACAATTCATGTTTGTTTTCCTTCTCTTTCTGTTTTTTCTTCAAACTGAGTCCAAATGCTGGATCAAATTCTGCAGGCTGCAAAGCAGTAAACAACCCACTCATTCCAGGGGAGATCTGCTCAATTTAGAACCAATAAGTTCAGCTCTGTTTCATAATTTTATTTTTTGCTGGAAAGTCCCTGGAAGACAG
>WBNQ01043803.1:56255-70029 GCA_013401375.1 Spizella passerina | reverse complement strand
AATGGCTTGGTTACAAACTGGCTAACAGACACAATTTTAACCTTATCTAGATTAAGATAAAATGGATTAATATTAAGATAAACCAGAAGAAGACACTCTTCTTCTGGTACTAAACCTATGCCAAAGTTTCATTTACAGGCCCCATGAAACATTATTTGCTATTTATTTTCCAATGCAGTGTTCTTTAAGGTTAACCATCCAACTCTGAATGTATTCTTTCTTCTTGCAGTATTTGTGCTTTAATATTCTTACAATCAGCATTTTCATACATGTTACACTGTTGTATCTCAAGAAACTTCCACCTCATGGCTACATTGCACTGTACTTTTTATGTATTACTTATCTCACATTTTTTGAGTAATACTGAAAATTGGGGGAAAAAATAAGTCAAATCTCTTCCAGAAGATGAGGCAAGCCTTAAATTCTCCTGGTTCCCCTGGACTTGAATGGGGTTGTCAAAGCATCCCCAATTCTCAAATCTCCTCTTCAGTGAGGAGTTGCACAGTTCATTTTCTGTGAAGAAAAGTCATTGTGGGACAATAAAAATATCATCTATATTAAGCACCATAATTTCTCTTTCCATTTTATCTTGTTTGTCAGTGGGAGCTGGAACAATCTGGTTCTGGGAGTACAGAACCAGAGCAGACAGATTGCAGAATCATGTTAAAAGAGCTTTCTCCCCTAGTGGTTCTCTGCACTTCCTCATCTGAATCAGCTGCATCATTTTCACAAGACTTAGTGCAAGACTTCTCACACTAAATTCAGATCTACAAGAGGCCAGACAAGCCTAGTGAGGAGAGACTACTACTGCAACTATCCAAATTTTTGTTGGAGCAAGAAGAAAACAGTAGGAGACGTAAATTCCCAGTATCCTGACCTACACATGAAAAGGAGAAAAATCCTTACCCCACCTCTCAGCTCAGGCACTGTCCCCTCCTTAAAGCAGCATGCCCATTTGCAAAAAGAATGTGAAGTCTTTTTCCCACTTCTTTGTCCCTTTTATTAATCACACCATGCCAAGGCACCAGCACACCACCTTTCTATTACAAACATGATGTAAGGAGACAAAAATTAGTGTAGGAAAAGACTGTGGAGAAATATATTTAATTTCTTTACCTTACCACTGCCTATTACTGGGAGAATGAGAGGACCACTAGGTCTTGTGATGTTTTATGTTCTGAAGCCTGATTTACAAGCTTAAGCAATCAAATAAGAAAAGATTCTCACCTATAACTCAGAAATCTCAAGGCTGAGAAAGACCTCATGAAGGACAGAATGTTGAAAGGTCTGGCTATAAGATAGCAATAACAGGACCTAGATCAAAAAGTGGCAGGCTTTCCCTCTGGGTATTTTTTATATGTGATGTATAATTTTAACACCTGCTCAAGAACTCATTTTTACTACCTAATCCTGCAATGTGTTTCCATGGCATGTCCAGAAGAATGAGATTGTTAGAGTTTGGATATCTGACTGAGGTTTAGGACATTCTTTTTCATCAGTCAGTTTTTTCTCCATTTTCAAAAAATGTCTCTCCACCTTGGCACAGTGTCACAGTCCCCCTTTGGGTACAAAAGAGTCAGACTCCTCATTTTAACCCATCAACATTGTCACCTCATCAGCCTAAAGGTTTGCTTCAGGGCAACCTACAAGACTGTCTGCTGGAAACACTTCCATGACACTTCCAACATCTTGGAAAAGTGTTTAGGTTTCCCATTCAGCAAGGCAGGAGGGCCAAACTTGTGCGAGTTGAAGACAGAAAAAATACAACAGATCAGAACATTTACCTTTTCAAGCAGTTCCTGTACTTCTGCCTCAGTTGGGAAGCAACCCAGTGACCTGACAATGCAACCAATCTCCCTGAAAGAGAAGAGAAGGTGAGGAGAGGGAGAGAAAAGGAAAAGGAAAAAAGGAAAAGGAAAAGGAAAAGGAAAAGGAAAAGGAAAAGGAAAAGGAAAAGGAAAAGGAAAAGGAAAAGGAAAAGGAGAGGGAGAGGGAGAGGGAGAGGGAAAAGGAAAAGGAAAAGGAAAAGGAAAAGGAAAAGGAAAAGGAAAAGGAAAAGGAAAAGGAAAAGGAAAAGGAAAAGGAAAAGGAAAAGGAAAAGGAAAAGGAAAAAACATCTTTGTTAATAAGTCTGCAACACAAGATTGTTGACAAGACAGATCCTAATTCAGAGCTTGCATATAGGAGTGTGCACATAAAAGCCGACAAGAAAATCTATGTGGAATTTTAAGATGATGTCTCAATAAGCTATGTCTACTTTTTCAGACATAAAATATTTTGAAGCTCCTTGAAATTGCTTTTGCAATTTCCCAAAAAGATTCTTTACTATTGTGTTGCATTGTACTGTGTGCAAGTTTAAAAGTGAAACTGACTTTAACTTAAATGGGACTGACATTCAATTTTCATTGCCTGAGATAAGAGAGGACCTGCANAGACACTCTTCTTCTGGTACTAAACCTATGCCAAAGTTTCATTTACAGGCCCCATGAAACATTATTTGCTATTTATTTTCCAATGCAGTGTTCTTTAAGGTTAACCATCCAACTCTGAATGTATTCTTTCTTCTTGCAGTATTTGTGCTTTAATATTCTTACAATCAGCATTTTCATACATGTTACACTGTTGTATCTCAAGAAACTTCCACCTCATGGCTACATTGCACTGTACTTTTTATGTATTACTTATCTCACATTTTTTGAGTAATACTGAAAATTGGGGGAAAAAATAAGTCAAATCTCTTCCAGAAGATGAGGCAAGCCTTAAATTCTCCTGGTTCCCCTGGACTTGAATGGGGTTGTCAAAGCATCCCCAATTCTCAAATCTCCTCTTCAGTGAGGAGTTGCACAGTTCATTTTCTGTGAAGAAAAGTCATTGTGGGACAATAAAAATATCATCTATATTAAGCACCATAATTTCTCTTTCCATTTTATCTTGTTTGTCAGTGGGAGCTGGAACAATCTGGTTCTGGGAGTACAGAACCAGAGCAGACAGATTGCAGAATCATGTTAAAAGAGCTTTCTCCCCTAGTGGTTCTCTGCACTTCCTCATCTGAATCAGCTGCATCATTTTCACAAGACTTAGTGCAAGACTTCTCACACTAAATTCAGATCTACAAGAGGCCAGACAAGCCTAGTGAGGAGAGACTACTACTGCAACTATCCAAATTTTTGTTGGAGCAAGAAGAAAACAGTAGGAGACGTAAATTCCCAGTATCCTGACCTACACATGAAAAGGAGAAAAATCCTTACCCCACCTCTCAGCTCAGGCACTGTCCCCTCCTTAAAGCAGCATGCCCATTTGCAAAAAGAATGTGAAGTCTTTTTCCCACTTCTTTGTCCCTTTTATTAATCACACCATGCCAAGGCACCAGCACACCACCTTTCTATTACAAACATGATGTAAGGAGACAAAAATTATTGTAGGAAAAGGCTGTGGAGAAATATATTTAATTTCTTTACCTTTTTTCTTTACCTTTACCACTGCCTGTTACTGGGAGAATGAGAGGACCACTAGGTCTTGTGATGTTTTATGTTCTGAAGCCTGATTTACAAGCTTAAGCAATCAAATAAGAAAAGATTCTCACCTATAACTCAGAAATCTCAAGGCTGAGAAAGACCTCATGAAGGACAGAATGTTGAAAGGTCTGGCTATAAGATAGCAATAACAGGACCTAGATCAAAAAGTGGCAGGCTTTCCCTCTGGGTATTTTTTATATGTGATGTATAATTTTAACACCTGCTCAAGAACTCATTTTTACTACCTAATCCTGCAATGTGTTTCCATGGCATGTCCAGAAGAATGAGATTGTTAGAGTTTGGATATCTGACTGAGGTTTAGGACATTCTTTTTCATCAGTCAGTTTTTTCTCCATTTTCAAAAAATGTCTCTCCACCTTGGCACAGTGTCACAGTCCCCCTTTGGGTACAAAAGAGTCAGACTCCTCATTTTAACCCATCAACATTGTCACCTCATCAGCCTAAAGGTTTGCTTCAGGGCAACCTACAAGACTGTCTGCTGGAAACACTTCCATGACACTTCCAACATCTTGGAAAAGTGTTTAGGTTTCCCATTCAGCAAGGCAGGAGGGCCAAACTTGTGCGAGTTGAAGACAGAAAAAATACAACAGATCAGAACATTTACCTTTTCAAGCAGTTCCTGTACTTCNCCTTGAAATTGCTTTTGCAATTTCCCAAAAAGATTCTTTACTATTGTGTTGCATTGTACTGTGTGCAAGTTACTTTTACATTGCTGTTCTCTAATTGTAATGCTTATTTTCAGTAAAGTCTATATAGATGTAGTTAACAAATCACTTGGAAATCTACTGAAATGCAAAGTAACAAATAAAACACATACTTCCATTAAAGGCTATAAAGATACAAATTCTAAGTGCATTAAAGAACAATTACAAAAGGTGAGGAAGAAGGCAGCCCTGCTATGTCCACGCTGTGCTCTCAGAGAGTCAAACAGAGCAACAAAGTGGCTTATCACCACTCTGTTTATGCTGTAAATTTATTCATAGCTTGCATTTACTGCTAAACCTGGTGCAGCTGTTCTGAGGCTCTAAATAAAATTCTGACCAAACTAGCAATGCCTCAAAGATGAACAAAGTCTAAGATGAACAATGTCACAGACTAGAAACAAAATTATTGTAAGGCTGTAATAAATCTTTAATTATGGTATGATTAAAAACAAAATAACTGAAGCATTAATGTAGTTTATGATTTACAATTCAATTCAACAACACAGAAATTTAAGCACATTTGAATATCTATTCACAGTGCTGGTGGTTCCCATGATCCAAACCTCTGTGGTTCCTTCCTCTTGACCAGTGGTAAATTTTTCCAATTTGTGCAAAACTCAGATTGCCCAATAAAAATGGTAGATAAAAGAAGGAATGATCTTTGTAAAATGTTCTTATAACAGTAAGGCCCTGAATGCAGCACACCAAGCATATGCAAAATTATATGTATAAGTCTATGACCTCCTCAGGCAGGTCCCAAGGAGTTCCCATTCTGACTGAAAACATGTGAGAAGCACTACAACAGACAAAAGAGATAAAAAGGCTGGCTGCACAAAACTAGCTACAGAGCAAAACCCAATCCCACACATCCATGTGTTCTGAAATGAAACCATCTACTCAAATGACCCTGCCCCTGTGGGTGTGAATGGCCAATGGCCTCAGGGGGGTAACTCAGACATAATCCTTGTCCATGCATTATACTTCTGGTATGTATATTGCATTTGTTGTTCTCACTCCTGCACTCTCTCATATTTCCCTGCCTCCACCAGAGCCACATCCAACACAAATCCTGCCTCCTTGTTGTCCCACACTATTTCTGCTCTCACAGACTGCCAGGGATGGGAATGCTGCCATCATCCTCCTGCCTCACTTCACTCACACCCAGCAGAACTGTGATGTGACTGAGGTAAGTCAGACCCTAGAAGAGTCTGCAAAATCTGGCACTGCTGGATGCTCTATCTGGCAGTTTGCCTGCATGCCAGCACGAGGATGTTGCTTGAAGTGCTTCTGGTAAAAAAACTCAGGACCCATTTGGTAATAACGTGGAGTTTAAAGAACTTGATAGGAAACTATTTTGCTCCAAATCCCTTCATCTCACTTACACTGCCTACTGCAATTTCTGTTCTGCAATTTCTGTGTAGTTACTAGAATACAAAAATTATCATTAAAATCAAAGTTTTGATCACACAAGTTTTGTAAACAGATGCAATGAAAATTTTGGGTCATGGTTTTCACCTTGCATATAACACTTTCAATGACAAGATTTGCAATATCAGAAAAGTCCTTGACTGAGGGACATGAAATATGCATGAAAAAATACCATCTTCCTCATGCCTGATTTCTTACTAATTTGTACTAGGAGTCATGGAATACCAATGTTGGCCTGTCAAACCAGTATAATTTTTCATTCTTCGCGGATATCTGATATTTCAGGCATTAATACTGATACAGCTACAATTGTGGTTAAGAATTGTGCTGTGCTGCCACCTTCTGATACAAGATAATCAGCCATTAATAATCCCATTTGTGATACAGCCCTGCAATATGAACCTGGAAATAATTAGACAATAAGTTTTTGTTCATTGTCTATATCTGTACTACAAAAAAAATTAATGTGAAATTGTGCATTTAGTACATTAAATAGACTTTTGGATGTCCCCTGTCTGAATGAATACATTTTTAAAAGAGTCCACTTGTATCATTTCATTGTTGTAACATGCTCCCAAGCTGTATATCCATATATAACGGAGTGAGAAGTGGAGAAAGTTCTAGAGCTGTTTAGCCAAGACTGCAGATGTAACTGCCAAACAAACAAGCAGTGAGCATGCCATGGTGCAGGGAGGACTGGGGGTGGAACTGGTGGGGCTCTGCCCCGGGCTGGGCAGCCAGGGCCCATCCTACAGCCCAGCCAGGAGCAGGACACCAGGGGGCACCGGGACAGCCCCGGGCACCAGGCTCCTCCCTGGGCACGGACCAGGAGATTTAAGAGACCACTCTCCCTACAGAGCCCTACACACAAAGGAACAGCAGCTCTACTGAGTATGGAGACATACCCTGATATTCTCCCCATCGGGTACAGCAGAAAAACCATTACTTCTATGAAATACCTGCAATTTCTTAAATTTAGAGTCATTAGTAAGCATGCATTGCTACAAACATCACATAAATATTTTGCATCTCCCTTTCCTCTCTGTAATGTAGAAAAGCTGTTTGGAACATTTAAATATGTTTTTCAATTTGTCTTCATGCAGAATGTCTAATGACAACAATTTCACCAGTTCTCACTGAGAAATGCTCCATTGTAGCATTTCTACTCAATAACTGATTTATAATTAAAAGGATATTCTTTTAATTGTAATGTAAATATGAAAAACTACTCCAGTAAACTTTCATGACAACAGCTTATAACCTCAGAACCTGCTCCCTGAGACATAAACATGAGGTTTACACATTTTATAACAAAAGTTATACAAGTGTGAATGTTTATGTTAAAATTAAGTTCAAGTAGCACTGTCAAATATTCAAACTTTAAAAATACCAGAATTAAAAGCATCCAGGAATTTTTAGGCATCCATCCACCCACTACAAACATACTTGTCCAAACAGGGCCAAAAGAACTGTTTCTATTACATTTTCTGGTAAAGCAGATGCCAGTTTAGGAGCTGTTTATCTCTTTTGAGATTCTGTAATATATTTGTGAATATATTTACAAACCTGACATCCACAGTTTTATTGGATTCACGGTCAAACACCTCAAAAGCTTCTATAATCTTTTTCTCAATTTCAGCTACTAGGACATCTGCAAAAAGAAACATAAGAAAAAGAATGATTCACTGAGCTGTTACAACTAATATATTTCCAATTTGAGACTTATGACAACAGAAACACCAAAACTGATAAAGAGCAGACAGGAAAGGTACTTTGAAAAAGCAGAAGTTATGAAAAACCTCCACTCTAAATGCAGGATCTGTCATTTATATTAGTAATATTGCCTTGCTATGGCTCTGCAGCTACATCAACTCTGCTGGCAGTGCTATGCCTCAGCTGCATGACCACACAGCTCAGGTGTGCACCCTGCCCAGGGTGTGCCACAGCTCACTGTGGACCACAAGCCTGAGCCTTTTCTGGCTGCCACTGGGCCAGAGGAAGGAGCAAAGCAAACATTGGCCCATGCTTGCCCTGAGATGGGGCTGAGTCACTTCATCCAGGCTCCTGCATCCAGGAAAACGTAAGTGCTCTCATGTCCACTCAGTCAGTCATAATGTATGAAAAGCTGAGAACCAGGGATAAGGAGGTAAGATGTATAAGGTCTGTGCACAGTGAATATGGCTCATGATAAATAATTCATAGCAAGATTTTGGAAAGGAAGGACAATCTCAGCAAAGGAGAAGGAGTAATTTGCTGTGTTTGCTTCTTATATCTCAATCTCAAAGAACGGGGAAAGCAGAAACACAAATTATCACAGATATATCTCACATAAGCCAGAAATTGCATTCTTGGGGCAAGCTAAGAACCAGGAAATAAGTTCTGAAGAAAAAAATATAAGGAAGAGAAAGGGTCCATCTCAAAAGGAAATCTCCCTGGCAAGAAAGCCAGGGTAAAAAAAATGGTGAACCTGTAGCCCATTTATTAGTTTGACTCCAAATGACAGAATATAGGAAGCAAAGTGACGTGAAGTTGACTTCTTGGTCCCTGTGGCTAAATACAGCCCCAAACTCTGTTTTCCAAACCAGCTCCCAGAAGGCAGCATTTCTTAAGCTATCCCCCAAGCCTCCACAGAAATTCCAGAGGGAAAATCTGAATGACAGCCAAATTGAGATTGGTATGAGGGACACTTGTTTTCTCATTTTCATACTTGTCTTCTGTATTTTCAATAGAATAAGTAAAACAAAGCTCTCCTCTAGTAGACAATACATTTCCTTCTTCAGCTGATGTGGTGTTAAGTGCTGTTGAGCAGCTCAGGCCAACATTAAGCCACCAGATCTGTTTTCTACAGGCATAACAAATTCATACCTAGTTTTCTACAATCCCAATAGTTTGGGAACCCCTGGGGCTGTAGTGTGCATTCAATTTTTTCATTTGCTTTCTTGCCCTCATGACAGAAATGTCATTTTGCTGACAAAGGGCATCAGAACTGAACATAGCTGAATGATACATTGGCTTTGTGATCTCCCTCTCTTTATCTTGACCCATGAGCTTTTTCATTGTGTTTTTTCCTCCTGTGCAGTTGAGGAGGGCAGAGAGAGGCTGCATAGGGTGCCTGGCAGCTGGCCAAGGTCAGCCCATTGCAGGCTACAAGCACTTCAATACAGCAGTGGATTGACCCAGATATAAGGAACCTCTTCTGCAAATAAAAGAGAGGTACATCCCCTCATAGAGCTACAGCTGCCTGCTGCTTTCCATCTCTACTTGGTACTGAAGTCCCCAGAGGATACACAAAGAGAAGGCAAGTAGGAACATATCCTGTATTCCTCTCCCTGACTTTATGCCTCTGGTGGAAGCATGGGGTGGTATGTGTGTGATGGATTGGAGACTGGAGCTCACCGAGGATGAGGAGCCGCATGCAGTCCCCAGGCACAGGACAAACTGTATTCTTTTCACAGCCTGACAATAATGCCTATCTCTTCTCTGCCCATGCACCAGTAAAATCCACATTTAATTACTAAAATAAAGAAAAACAGCCCCATAGTTAAATCTAAGTGGACCTTGTGGAAAAGTCCCTAAAGACTCTCAAAGTACTAAATTTGATGGGGTTTTGTTACTGGTTATTTCAAAGAGTCTTGCATCATGTCTCCCACGTAGACTCGGATTTAGTTCTTGACATCAGGCACTTCAATTGTACACTACAACTTGCAATAGAGAAACATGGAAGGAATATTTATAGCTGTATATTCTTGGCATGATGTATGAGACTTCCATAGAAATAAAAATTAGCCAAGAGAAGGCAGAGAGAGATTTTAAGTGGGGATACTCTGTAAGCATCCAGCCTTTGCAAGCTCTTTTCCATGAAGACAGTATACTTTAATCTTACCTTCTGAAGAGGCCTGATAAAGAAAAGTCCTGAAATGAGATGAACCTAATTTAACCTAGGTACCAGATAATCTGTACCTCTTCCAAGAACTGAGAGGAAGTTGTGACTAAGAGCCATATCCCTGGAAGAAAACATAATATACAGTTGTCCTCTCAAAGACTCTCTGTGAGATGAGTAAATATGTAATAAGCTACTGGCTAAATTTGTTGTCTTCCCTCCAGGAATGAAAGCCAAAGATGTTCAACATAGTCCAGGCTGACAAGGCTGTTTATCTGAAAAATTCTACAATTCACTCTAAACCTCTCTTTGTGAGGGAAAAGTACACAGATTCCAACTCTGGGATAAGAAATGGGTAAAGTTTTAAAATTATCTGTTCAAGAGGGGCATCAAGAGATCAGACACACAGTTAACTCAGTGGATGTGGTGCTTTAATGTACTGAAATCGTTCTGTACAAGGAGACTCTCCACCATGGATAGATCAATGAAAGTTTCATGAACAGTGTTCTAGCAGTTTTTCAGAACAGAAATATCTACATTCTGATAGAACAAGATTTCACTCACTTATTCTACTAACTAGAAAAACAATATACAGTGTCAAAGATGGAATTATCTCACTTTCTGTAATGGTTTAAATAAATAAACATTGAAATATAGCATGCAAAAAAGGATTCCAATAGCTACATCTATTTATTCCCTCAAAGAAATCCTGTAGGTATGATGTATTATTTCCATTTTTATGCTGTTAAAATGCTTGAGATACTTGTCAATGTTGTCCCATCCTAATTTATTTTCCTACCACATATGCAATAAGAAGAAAAATTTCTTAAAATCTATTTCTCAGATACATTAACTGCAAATGTATTCACTATCAAGTTTTCCTTCCTATACCATCCTTTGCTGCTTTCCCATTTTGTTTAGTGTGAGCTAGATAAAACTCTTGATACTGCCAGTTAAGTAAGACCGACAGAGAGCTGGGACTCCCAAGTCAATTCTGATGGTTTGTGCAGAATGAATTGTCCCTCTTCAGCTTGTCCAGACTGTTCCCCAGCACTCTGAGGCCCATTTGAAGCCAGCCCTTAAGCAGAATACCTGCTTCAGTTGTGACATTTCTTCTCCAAAAACCACACTTTCTGCCTTTGTAGGGAACAGAAACCACTTAGCTAGATGTGGCTCTGCCAGACTCTTGAGTAATGAGAATTTTAAAAAGGGATTTCTAGTTGATACAATTTGCTAGATTCTACCATTCACTTAATGTATTAGCTTGCTTTCTTTCCTTCCTAGGGGCCAGTTGCTCTGATGGTTCAGAAAGCCAACCCTTTCTTTCACTGAAGAGAAAAAATGAGTTATCATAAGAGGTATTCCAGCATTAAACAACCACTAAAATGCTGGGGAGCAGCATCTGTCTGTTGCTCACAGGAAAAGATTTAGTCCCAATGCATCCTGATGAACTATTTACACTATGAAATACTTTTAAACTCTTTTTATGTTACTTAAAAGAGTAAAATTAAGGCTTAATTTGTAGAAGTACTGATGGACTTGATTTTATTACTTCATGTTACTACACACACCTGGAACATTAGCCTTTATAAACATTAATTTAGTTGTGTTTTAATAAATGTTGTCAATTCTATATTTAAGCTCCCATATGCATGTGGATATCTTATCAATTATTAATTACTCCATCCTCTTTCCATAGTGCTACGCTGTGGCTGCAGGCAGGTGTGAGGAAACCCCTGAGGTCTCTGCCAACAGGAACCCTTTCTCATGTGGGCCTGCCTTGTGGAACTTGTCAGTCTGAAGGGACAAGGGACACAACCAGGCAACCCCAACTCAGTGACAGTTTCAGAGTCATTCACATGTTGTTATTCCAGTGTTATTTAAAGTGCTGTTATCAACAGCTCTTTGGTAGATTTCCCCATTCAGTAACTAGGGCTTATCAGCTGGAAGTACAGAATCTTATCAGTGGCTTTATACTCCAGCACCATTCCTTCTCTTTTCCACTAGCCAACTATTTCCACTATTTCAACCAAAAAAGTAGACAGCAACCTTGGTCCTGTCAGCTGAACTGAGAATGAGATACAAAGACTGCCATGAAGAAAAAGGAGCATTTGAAGAAGGTAATGGAGAGGATGTGATTGTGCAGGCAGTCACATGAAAAACTGTGCACCTTTAAATCCACTGCAATCAGCACTCATCTTCTGTCAGCATTATATTTCTGCTCACAGATACAACTTATTGTTCTTAACCACTCTCTCTACTCCAACACTTCCATAAGACTCCTATGACCACTCTTGGCATGCTTTTAGGATGAAAGAGACGAACTAAAAACCAAAACAGATTTGCCTTTGATGTTTGCAGACACTGTTTCACATGACCTCTCCCAGAATCCTTCCCAAAACCACAAACAGAAATAGGGGCATAAGAATTGGGGAGGAGGGTTGGGGTGGGGGGCGGAGGATGCTGGGAACAAAACCAAAAACAAGTGAACAAACACATCCAAAACTAACAGTAGTTCTAATGAGAAGAACGGTACCATGTATATTTGCTCAAATATAAAGAATAAAAACAGCAAGAGACTAAAGAGACTTCACAATGCAAACTCTGAGGAGGTTATCAATGTGCTCTTATGAGATCTAATCAGGCTTTTAACCAAGTTCTAACTGGACCATCATCTCGGTCAAGATACTCAAAAGCTGTCACAATACTCAACATCACCTGTACAGGTGAATTCTCAAAGACTCAAATAAGTTCATCAGTTTTATCAAGGCATTGTGTCTCCAGAATAAAAAGGGAAAGCCATCGTGGTCTCATAACATGAACTCTTGTTGATAATACCATCATTCTGCCACAAACATTTGGGTTGAATTCATGGGAAGTGTGGGAAGCTTGGCTGACATAAAACTCAGAAATCTTGCCCCACCCCAAAGAAGAAAACCTTACAGCATGTAACTAATGCTATTTTAAGGAAATCACTGAGGAGCAGAACCATGGAGAAAACCATCCTGAGGCCACTTGAATCTGACTTATTGGCAAGATCCTTCTGCTCTGTAGAGGAAAAGGCAAGCATTAAGTTTTTTCCTACTGACCTTCTCAATTCCTTCTCACAGGAAGCTAAATGTAAAGTCAGCCTAATATGCTGAACCAGCAATTGTATGCCATGCTCTAAAAATATCAAGGTAAGGGAAGGATTGTCTCTCTACTCTGTACCTGCAGTAGCATGTATGATATTAATATATTAGATATCAGAAAAGAAAGGAACAATAGGATTAAGCTGCAAACTTGCAGAATACACAATATTGTTTCATTGTGTCTTGTGATACATAATTAAGTAATTAAGAAATGTTATCATTGAAGAGTCTGCATTCTAAACAGACAAATCAAGAAGATTTTGAGGAAAAACAAGAGGTTTATGGAGCTTGATTCCTCCAAAGAAGGGGTAAACCTATTCCTGAATGGCAATCTAAAGAAAACAGATTGATGCAAAGTATTGGTGGCACCAATGGGAAATGTGTCACCTGAGTTCAGACATTCAGATTATGTGAAGAGATAATATACACAGCTTTGTGAAATTTCATACATATCAGTCCCAAGAATTGACCAAGCTGGTGTCTTCACTGCCTGTATCACCTACTCCAGCTTGGGGATGCAAGCTATGGCCTGCACACTCAGGAGAGGGATAATGCTTTCTCTCCTACATTAGAAGCATCCCATGTAATTACAGATTATACTCAGGCAAATCTGAATTTTAGTCTGCGTGAAAAAAAAAAAGCTTAACTAGTTTACACAGAGGTCACTTTCAAGCACTCCTAAAGGAGCAAAAATGGAATCTCAAGAACAGCAAAAGTTTTTTCTTTCATGTTTTTCACAATTGTTGAGAACTAGCCAGGTCATTGCTCCCCATTGCTTATGTTTCTCACAGCACACACCATTAGGTATCCAGATGAGAAGCAAAGCCCATCACGAGTGTGAATCAACAAAACCAAAATCCCACACCCATCATTGTGAACACAGCAACCTTGGACAGAGAGCATCACCTCACGCTGTTGTCACACCTCTTCCCCTAATGGCAGAACAAGTGAGAGCTGAAAAGTTAGCTGGTTGCTTCCACCACAGTAACTGCCTTATGGAAAACCAACAGAGCAAAAAAATAAAGGGACTACATTTAAAAATAGATAGACAGAACAGAGCCTTCAGAGTGGAGCAATCAGAATGATCTTTGCATG
>WBNQ01043803.1:33566-55502 GCA_013401375.1 Spizella passerina | reverse complement strand
CTTTCTCTTTTTCACCTGCAGGAAAATCACCTTCCTTAACTCTGAAATCATAGCAGAAGCCAAGCATTTATTTTAAATTCCTATAAGGCTGTGACATCAGGTTAATTGTACTCTTCAGGGACACAGACAGCTTTTCTGGGATTTGCAGCTATGCCAACAGATGCAGAAATAATGGATGCCTGGATTACCTTGTGGGCGAGGGCTTCTACAGAGCAGTATTTTGCAAGGGCTGTATGTGGTACTAGCCCTGCTAGGGAGGATGGAGAAAATGAGAGAAACTAGCTAAGAAAAAAAAACCAAATACTAAAATTATGTGAAGAGGGGCAGAGGTTAGGAAAATAATGGATTTCTGTGACTACCAGAGAAGCAGGTGAAAACAACTTTCACATCACAAACTACTTGGCTTTTAAATGGGGAAAAATCTTGTTCTTTTCCTGGAACACTGATTCTCTATGAATCAGTTTTCTTAGGCAATAACATCTCTAAATTATTATTCAAGAACATACAGGATTAGATTTGGCATTCTCTTATCAAAAATTTGCTAAAGTGAACTCCAAGTTCAGATTTGGTGCCAAATGGCAGCAACTAAACACTGGAGTAGCTGCTGAGCCCTTGCAGTTGTTGGCTACAGGATGACTGAGTAGTGAAGGTAATATGGGGCATGGGATTTCCATTCAAATTTGCTGTGGGAGCTGTCAGGCATAGTGGGAGGCAGGCAGGACAATTCGAGCCCCTTTACAAGGATTGTGATAGCCTGTGAGGGCAAGAGACACAAACATAGGCCAGAGTTCCCTTGCACCAGCATTACATGGGCAAAACATGATCTCTGCTGCAGTGTTCTTTGTTAAAGGTTTTTTGTTTGGTTTGGTTTGGTTTGGTTTGGTTTGGTTTTGGTTTTGTTTGTTTGGTAGAATGATATGGAAGGTGTCCCCACTTGCACTTCACAGAATGAATTTGTGATTTGATCCCCATCTNACACAATTTTTCCTTTCATAATTTTTCCTTTACATAAGATAATTGTAACATGGGCAAAATAGCGATGTAAAAAGAAAACACTATTTGACTCCAGTTTTGGCAACAAAAATGAAATTATTTTATAGAATTCTGATAGCAATAAAAAAATAAGAGTTCAGACCAAGTTCAATGGAAATATCTTTACTTCCTTTAGAAGTATACAAATTCACTAAAGCATTATAAAGCAGCTGTGCATTTCAACCTTGACATTTAAAAATGTAATAATACATCAATTTGTAAAATAGATCTAGTTTGTGTTAGTCAGTTGGCAGCCACTACTGAAGTTACAAGTTGCCAGTCAGTAACTATTTACCTAATAAAACAAAATATTCTGTATATTACTCTGGGTTTTGACTGTTCAGTAGATGGCATTTCAAATGCCACTGCATTCTAACCTACCACAGATTCAGATGTTTCAATTCATGTGGGAACCAAAACGAACAAAATTAATGGGGCAATTAACTCATTCAACTGCTGAGAAACAAAGTGTAGAAACTATTGCTGCCTTGATAAGCAGTCATGCTACTAGCTGCTCAAAAAATTCTTCAACTACTTGACACTGTAACATAGAACAAAAGAGGACATGAAGAATGCCCATCAAGCAGGGAAAGAAGCCATAGTCAGCATCTTCCATCACCCAGAATTTCTAAAGGTGTTTAAACTCATAGTTCACACTACCCCTAAACACAGATCATACTAAAATGTCACTGATTGGAAAGGGAATATCCACCATTGACAAAGTTCTTGTCCCAATTATCTCTCCCCAAAAGTGCTGGAGACATGGACAATCCTGTCTACTGCTCTCCCTTCTGAATCACACACGACTGTTCATCAGCAGGAAAAATATTTCTTTCCCTCATGGTACACGTTCCCGTTGGTTATCAAGCCCACTTTAATGATGTCACTTCTGGCTGCTCCTGCAAGATGGCATTATTTTCCCTGGTCTGTGCTGGGCAGACTGGGCCCACTGCAGTTCACAGAGATCACTCTGCAGCCTCAGTCCTTGATCATTCATACCTGTCTGCCCTGAGTCATAATGATATAACACCTTCAACAGCTGCTCCATTAAACTTGACTCCCACGTCCTGACCAGGATCCTGTTTGTTTCCTCTGTCCTCAGTCTACATTTCTCAATTCTGTGTTTCTTGAAACCAGGGGATGCAGATGGCAAAATCTGACAGCATGAAGCCCCAGTGGTACTACAACCACTGCCCGGGCTTTCTACAGGTAATGCATTTGCCTATGAGAATGGAAAAGGGCAAAATATGAGAGATACCCTTGATACCTCCGCAAATTCCTCAAGAGATGCTTGCTCCAAAACAAAATTGCTTGTATATTGGAGAGGACCAACAAACCATAATTTTCTGTATCTTTGGCTCTCTTCATGTGCCTGCCCTACAGGCAAGGGGAAGAAAATCCTTTCTTCCTGCTGCTCAAAGAGTTCCTGAGCACCTTGTTGGTGCTCAGGAACACCACTCAAGCTCAATCTACACAGTCCTGAGAACTACACTACAGGGAAAAATCATTCCCCTGTAGGCAGCTAGTCTGATGCACCACAGGTATATATCAATCCATGCACCTCATGTATCCCAGGAAAAGCTCAGCAAAATATGCCCTGATGTTTTACTGTACACAATCTGTGTAGACATGCTATATCTGCATATATATCTATAGATACTGAACCATCATTCTTCAGAAGCATCAGCAGAGAAGCCTGCAATCCTGGGACATGATCAAGGAATAAATACTACCTGCCTATACTGTGATGGAGTTCAGTCTTCTCAAACCTGAAGCATTGAGGTTTGATGAGTGAGTGATTTCTTTTCTTTTCTTTTTTTGCGGGGTGGGTGTTCTTTGTTAAAGGTTTTTTGTTTGGTTTGGTTTGGTTTGGTTTGGTTTGGTTTTGGTTTTGTTTGTTTGGTAGAATGATATGGAAGGTGTCCCCACTTGCACTTCACAGAATGAATTTGTGATTTGATCCCCATCTGCCAAAGAGGAGAAATGGAGGTGCAGTTGCTGGCTGGGATGCAGCGTGCATCATGTTCCAGGTCAAAGCAATTCAGATGAGACAGACTCTGGCAGGGATTCCTGAGCTGCCACAAGCCCAGGCAGTGGCCCATAGCAGCACCTAGCTGAGATGGGCTAGCCCAGGTTTTGAAAGTGTGTAGGCTGGGGCCAGAACTTGGCTACAGCTCCAGATTCTCCTGCTGATTAAGTGTTCTGGACCTACCAGCATGTCCAGGGAAAAAAAATCAGAAAAATTGGCCCATTGGCAGTTAAAATTGCAAGACATTCTGACACATTTTCTAATGAGTAATTTTTAAGCCATTCTAGAGTATTCCTTTTACATCTACAGGGAAAATGTTCCAGGGGAGGTCATCATCCACTACCTTGCTAGTGATAGTGGGAAGAAACCTTTCCACCAGAAAATGCAATGCAAGTTGGATTCCCACACATGCAGCTGCAGAGGAAGGTTTTCTGCTCTGTGTTTTGACCAGCCACTGGGATGGCACTGGGCAGGGAGATTATTGTGATTACCTCCTTTAAGCAGCAAGGAAGTGCACAAGCAAATACCCAGCCCTTCTCCAGCTCCAATTTACTGCAATTTACTGTTGCTCTGCTCCAGCTCCATGGTGCTGCAGACCTGAGGTCCTCCTGCCATGCCCCGTGGTCCCTTGCTGGGGGTACCACAGCTCATACCCAGAGACAAGCACCTTGCTCTGCCACTTCACAGCTCAATCTTGCACCTTTCCCTGTAGCTACAGCTTAAAGACTTTTATCACCATGAGTACAAAATCTTTCTGAGCTCTGAAATACTCAACAGTGANGGACATGAAGAATGCCCATCAAGCAGGGAAAGAAGCCATAGTCAGCATCTTCCATCACCCAGAATTTCTAAAGGTGTTTAAACTCATAGTTCACACTACCCCTAAACACAGATCATACTAAAATGTCACTGATTGGAAAGGGAATATCCACCATTGACAAAGTTCTTGTCCCAATTATCTCTCCCCAAAAGTGCTGGAGACATGGACAATCCTGTCTACTGCTCTCCCTTCTGAATCACACACGACTGTTCATCAGCAGGAAAAATATTTCTTTCCCTCATGGTACACGTTCCCGTTGGTTATCAAGCCCACTTTAATGATGTCACTTCTGGCTGCTCCTGCAAGATGGCATTATTTTCCCTGGTCTGTGCTGGGCAGACTGGGCCCACTGCAGTTCACAGAGATCACTCTGCAGCCTCAGTCCTTGATCATTCATACCTGTCTGCCCTGAGTCATAATGATATAACACCTTCAACAGCTGCTCCATTAAACTTGACTCCCACGTCCTGACCAGGATCCTGTTTGTTTCCTCTGTCCTCAGTCTACATTTCTCAATTCTGTGTTTCTTGAAACCAGGGGATGCAGATGGCAAAATCTGACAGCATGAAGCCCCAGTGGTACTACAACCACTGCCCGGGCTTTCTACAGGTAATGCATTTGCCTATGAGAATGGAAAAGGGCAAAATATGAGAGATACCCTTGATACCTCCGCAAATTCCTCAAGAGATGCTTGCTCCAAAACAAAATTGCTTGTATATTGGAGAGGACCAACAAACCATAATTTTCTGTATCTTTGGCTCTCTTCATGTGCCTGCCCTACAGGCAAGGGGAAGAAAATCCTTTCTTCCTGCTGCTCAAAGAGTTCCTGAGCACCTTGTTGGTGCTCAGGAACACCACTCAAGCTCAATCTACACAGTCCTGAGAACTACACTACAGGGAAAAATCATTCCCCTGTAGGCAGCTAGTCTGATGCACCACAGGTATATATCAATCCATGCACCTCATGTATCCCAGGAAAAGCTCAGCAAAATATGCCCTGATGTTTTACTGTACACAATCTGTGTAGACATGCTATATCTGCATATATATCTATAGATACTGAACCATCATTCTTCAGAAGCATCAGCAGAGAAGCCTGCAATCCTGGGACATGATCAAGGAATAAATACTACCTGCCTATACTGTGATGGAGTTCAGTCTTCTCAAACCTGAAGCATTGAGGTTTGATGAGTGAGTGATTTCTTTTCTTTTCTTTTTTTGCGGGGTGGGTGTTCTTTGTTAAGGGTTTTTTGTTTGGTTTGGTTTGGTTTGGTTTGGTTTTGGTTTTGTCTGTTTGGTAGAATGATATGGAAGGTGTCCCCACTTGCACTTCACAGAATGAATTTGTGATTTGATCCCCNCTTCAACTACTTGACACTGTAACATAGAACAAAAGAGGACATGAAGAATGCCCATCAAGCAGGGAAAGAAGCCATAGTCAGCATCTTCCATCACCCAGAATTTCTAAAGGTGTTTAAACTCATAGTTCACACTACCCCTAAACACAGATCATACTAAAATGTCACTGATTGGAAAGGGAATATCCACCATTGACAAAGTTCTTGTCCCAATTATCTCTCCCCAAAAGTGCTGGAGACATGGACAATCCTGTCTACTGCTCTCCCTTCTGAATCACACACGACTGTTCATCAGCAGGAAAAATATTTCTTTCCCTCATGGTACACGTTCCCGTTGGTTATCAAGCCCACTTTAATGATGTCACTTCTGGCTGCTCCTGCAAGATGGCATTATTTTCCCTGGTCTGTGCTGGGCAGACTGGGCCCACTGCAGTTCACAGAGATCACTCTGCAGCCTCAGTCCTTGATCATTCATACCTGTCTGCCCTGAGTCATAATGATATAACACCTTCAACAGCTGCTCCATTAAACTTGACTCCCACGTCCTGACCAGGATCCTGTTTGTTTCCTCTGTCCTCAGTCTACATTTCTCAATTCTGTGTTTCTTGAAACCAGGGGATGCAGATGGCAAAATCTGACAGCATGAAGCCCCAGTGGTACTACAACCACTGCCCGGGCTTTCTACAGGTAATGCATTTGCCTATGAGAATGGAAAAGGGCAAAATATGAGAGATACCCTTGATACCTCCGCAAATTCCTCAAGAGATGCTTGCTCCAAAACAAAATTGCTTGTATATTGGAGAGGACCAACAAACCATAATTTTCTGTATCTTTGGCTCTCTTCATGTGCCTGCCCTACAGGCAAGGGGAAGAAAATCCTTTCTTCCTGCTGCTCAAAGAGTTCCTGAGCACCTTGTTGGTGCTCAGGAACACCACTCAAGCTCAATCTACACAGTCCTGAGAACTACACTACAGGGAAAAATCATTCCCCTGTAGGCAGCTAGTCTGATGCACCACAGGTATATATCAATCCATGCACCTCATGTATCCCAGGAAAAGCTCAGCAAAATATGCCCTGATGTTTTACTGTACACAATCTGTGTAGACATGCTATATCTGCATATATATCTATAGATACTGAACCATCATTCTTCAGAAGCATCAGCAGAGAAGCCTGCAATCCTGGGACATGATCAAGGAATAAATACTACCTGCCTATACTGTGATGGAGTTCAGTCTTCTCAAACCTGAAGCATTGAGGTTTGATGAGTGAGTGATTTCTTTTCTTTTCTTTTTTTGCGGGGTGGGTGTTCTTTGTTAAAGGTTTTTTGTTTGGTTTGGTTTGGTTTGGTTTGGTTTGGTTTTGGTTTTGTTTGTTTGGTAGAATGATATGGAAGGTGTCCCCACTTGCACTTCACAGAATGAATTTGTGATTTGATCCCCATCTGCCAAAGAGGAGAAATGGAGGTGCAGTTGCTGGCTGGGATGCAGCGTGCATCATGTTCCAGGTCAAAGCAATTCAGATGAGACAGACTCTGGCGGGGATTCCTGAGCTGCCACAAGCCCAGGCAGTGGCCCATAGCAGCACCTAGCTGAGATGGGCTAGCCCAGGTTTTGAAAGTGTGTAGGCTGGGGCCAGAACTTGGCTACAGCTCCAGATTCTCCTGCTGATTAAGTGTTCTGGACCTACCAGCATGTCCAGGGAAAAAAAATCAGAAAAATTGGCCCATTGGCAGTTAAAATTGCAAGACATTCTGACACATTTTCTAATGAGTAATTTTTAAGCCATTCTAGAGTATTCCTTTTACATCTACAGGGAAAATGTTCCAGTGGAGGTCATCATCCACTACCTTGCTAGTGATAGTGGGAAGAAACCTTTCCACCAGAAAATGCAATGCAAGTTGGATTCCCACACATGCAGCTGCAGAGGAAGGTTTTCTGCTCTCTGTTTTGACCAGCCACTGGGATGGCACTGGGCAGGGAGTTTATTGTGATTACCTCCTTTAAGCAGCAAGGAAGTGCACAAGCAAATACCCAGCCCTTCTCCAGCTCCAATTTACTGCAATTTACTGTTGCTCTGCTCCAGCTCCATGGTGCTGCAGACCTGAGGTCCTCCTGCCATGCCCCGTGGTCCCTTGCTGGGGGTACCACAGCTCATACCCAGAGACAAGCACCTTGCTCTGCCACTTCACAGCTCAATCTTGCACCTTTCCCTGTAGCTACAGCTTAAAGACTTTTATCACCATGAGTACAAAATCTTTCTGAGCTCTGAAATACTCAACAGTGAGAGCTAATGCTCTGACCTGATCTTCTTAAGCACCTTATCCTTGTGTCCTGACCCACTGTCACCTCACCCCTGTTGTAAATAATGCAGGGTCATGCTGTGAACTGTAACATACATCTTATTGTCTATACCCTCTGGAGAATACAACACTGGGAAATAGAAGGAATGTATGTAGTGGCTGCTCTGTGTAAGCTAAAACCTCAAATAAAAATTAGGGATAATCTCTTAGAGCTTGAATGAATCTGGAGTCATCATTACTTACAGCAGAAGCACTTGGCAGTCCTCCTGAGCATCTTTCATAATACAGCAGCACCTACCCTTGCCCTAGGGATTTCTCTCTTCCCAGATTTCACACAAGCGTGCTTGCCCACACTTTCTGCATTTGTTGTTGCAGAGACCTTGTAGAAAAGCCAGTTTCTTCTTTTTTCACCCTAGTATTTGGTTAAATGTTGTCACAGATCCTTTTTTCCTCAAGCCCATTTAGCCTTTTTGCACTTGTTGTAAGGAAATTTGATGGCATGGGCCTCAAGACCTTGGAATGGGAAAGTTACAGTGGTATTACAGGACAGAAAAAGCTACTGACTCATGGATTACAGAGACACATATTTTCATTTGATAAGCTGTCAAACATTTTATGCCAGAAGTAGCTGTAACATTTTTAAAGCAACAATAGAGGCATAGCATGAAATGTTCCACTGCAGCTCTCAGGACCTGGCCCTGCCTGTCTTCTCTTCCCAAGCAGTCAGACATAGCCACTCTACTTGTTTCACAGGCCTCACAACTGTTGCAGATTATTACTTTGGAAGCAGCACACAATAAGGACTCTTAAAAAGAATCTTGTATCCAAATTGGACCTAATTGGTCTCAATTATGACCTGAATTTCAGCCAGCAAAGCACAGCCTCATTTTGCAGCTAGTCAATTAGGGGCTAAGTCTGACTTCACAAAACCTGGGGTCATTTGCACATGTCCAGCTCTAACTGCAAAGCTCTCCTGCTCCCCGGTGTTCACAGACAAGTTGCCAAACAGTTGCTATTGCATGCAGCCAACACTGAGGGCAGTGAAACAACATGCTTTGTCACACTAACTTGCAGAATGATGGAGGAAATCCTTTTAATACAAAAGATCTTCTCTTGAAGAGATGTGAAGCAGATGATGTGATGTGATGACTGGAGAACCATCCAAAGAAAGCAAGGAAGTCCATTCTATGCAGAGATCTGGATTGCTTTCTGCACACCTGTGATGCAGTGATTATCTTATACTTCATGATGTTGTCCTTCCTTCAGTGAAGTGAAAGAAATGTCAGTGCTTGACACTAGTTAGCCTGCAAAGAATAACAGTGATACTTTTTAAAAGTCAATACCAGCTGCATGCAGAGTCCTTTTTCACAAGGCAGAGATAAATTCAGCATAAATCTCCATTAGGAATGTCTCACACATCCCTGAAATCACAACTCTGGCAGTTGCACCAGCCAGCACTCTTGTGGCAGCTCAGAGCTGGCAAAAACAGTAATCTCATTGCAATTTGTTCTATATCCCTCATCTCAGGCACACCTGGGATATAATGAAAGAGCTATGTCTAGCCCATACTTACATCCTCTTTCAACCCCAACAGCAACCTACCCTGTGAGGATATGTAGCTCCCCTGGTGATGCTGAGTCTTGCTGTATCTGCAGCTGCAGCTGAAAAAGAGCAGCTTCCATAGGCTGTGACACTGGCAGAGCACAGGTCTGCTGCTGTGCTGTGCAGTCACAGAAGGCATCTGGCATCTGTCTCCATTTCTCCTGCACTCTCCACAGCGCGGGCCCCACAAGCAGATGGCAGAGCTGCAAAGGACAGCTCTGACACCCACATATGCACCAGACCAAGTTCCACCAAAATGTGGCAATGCACACGCTGCTGTGGGACCCAGTAAAGCAGCTCACTCTGCCAAGGATGTCCCTGCGGGACAGTCCCAACAGGGAACCATGTCACTTCTCACTGACAATGCACACTTGATTACATGTGTGGCAGCAGCAAATATCTCGTAAATTGAATATTCCTCCTGAACTGCCTCTGCACACAATCAGTGGTCCAGAACTAGGCACCAGAATCAACTGAATCTGAGAAGTAATTTATTTTAAACATTAGATATTATGAAGTTTCACTGCAGTACCAGAGTACTGCACTAGAACAGAGCAGTATGTAAATGATCTTCTTTTGAATTTGCAACATAATGGTCGAATGAGGGGTTTAAGTATGACTTAATACAGACTGTTATTATGTAATATCTCAGAAACCCTTCAATTTGGTGTCTTAAATGGGTTTAAAAAATAGTTTCTAGACTGGTTGCTATTCTATCTGCAGTACTCTGTCTTTGCCCAAGCAAAGGAAGACTATTAGAGTGAAACAAAATGGCAAGGAATTACAGGGGTTTGCTGCTGCAGCTGCTTGGCTTTTAAGGCACTGCCTTGAAAGTATCGCTTACAGTGCTAAATCACTTCCTTCACATACCATGAATGAATACAAACCTCCAATTTTCTTTCTGTTTACCTAAGAGTAATATTCTGAATTTGAACAGCATTTCAGCTGACAACTGACATATACGTTTAACATCAATAGGGAATAAGACACTTCTGGCATTCATCATTTCAGGCAGGCTAAGCTAAAGGAAAAAGTTAGCAAACTTGGAAAAGAAGTGCACAAGCTGTTTAAAAATGAACTTCAGAACTCATTTCTAATTTTCCTGATCATCCAGAACCAGAACCTCCTGTGAGCTTACACCAGTGACACAATAATCCTTACCATTTTTAAGATAGTACTTGGAGAGCTTTTGAAGGTTATGACTCTGTACAGCCCTAGGCTGGATTCAAGAAAATCCCTTCCAATGTCACATTCATAAGTCTGTAACATCCTTCCCACACCTTGAACAGCATTGAACAGCAACACTGAACAGCAAAGACAATACATTTCCAAAAAAGTTGGGAGTCTGTATTTTCTTAAAGTTGGGCATTGACAATTTAAGGCCATTTATAAAAATGGCCTTAGGTATTTTTACCCATCAGGTAGCACACGGTCCTGAGGTTGGTGTGGGACCTCCAGCCCCTCCCTGTGCCAAGAGCTTTCACCAACACCCCTGTCTGCAAGGCCACCTCCCAGCTGGGGGCAAAACACTGGCTCTGACAACAGGTTCATGTCACATTTCTGTTATCCAAAAAACCATTTTCCTTCCACAATCTTTTGCCCAACACATTTTATTGCCAATAGCAACAAAGCATTATCTGTTCACACAAAATACAGGTACTGCTAAGCTGAAAAAACCTCCCAACCCCTCAGATCTCAGAGTAATTAGTATGTAGACATGGAAATTCTTAATAACATGTTAACTATTGTTGGAAAGATAATTTGTGGGAGTTCTCAAGCTCACTGGTTGGCATTGTTGAAAAGACAAAAAAGTTTAAAGCCTTTCTTTGCACACCATCCAATTTTTTATGCACTAAATCAGCTAGAAGTAGAACCAAACTAAAAAAATTCTGCCATTTTTTGCACCATGGAAACAAGAAACCTGTCAATCTGCAATTACCTATTCTACATCCATTTGAGATCAATTTCTGCTGTGGGAGTATAGCCAACAGGTTCAGATCTACAACCTGTGTTTGTCATGGGAGATTGACACAGTTTATTTTTTGTTTCATTCTCAAATAAGTACAAATATTAAAACATGAATGAGATTGATGTCAGGGTGCATGTCAAGGTGCATTACAGTCTAATAAAGACTATAAACTTTTCTTCTCATGTAATTTCTTACAGCAATGTCAACAAGAGGATATAAAAATATTCAAAGTGTTCATCTATAAATTTCACTGTGATAAAACTGCACACTGATTTCCTAAGTAATCTTATATATTCAGATTTTCTTCTAAAGCTGAAACACTTCTTGCTTGAGCCCTACGAAAGCTACTTATTTTTAACAGCTCATACTAATTTTGTATTTTTTCCTCAAAAATTAAACACGGCCACTTTTTAAACTAGAGATTTTTTTTCTGATGGACTACTTTAGCCTGAAGGTTTATTGTGTTTAATTCAGAGCTTTTGTACCTTTGAAATGCCGGTGCTCATTTGTGAAACTCTCAAAAATACATTTTAAAATGCTCAATATAAGATGTTCTTAAAGAACTCACGTGCTTTCAACATCATGTGTATCATCCCTTTCAGTGGGATTCCCCTAAGTCGTGCACAGCTGAAGTGCTTTTCTGTGTTGGGTTTGAAACTTTCATGTTAACTAAGAGTGCTCCAAGTAGAATTAATGGTTATGACTGCCTACAGTGCTCACAGCAGCTACAAGGCTCTCTCAGCTTTGACTCAAAGCATTAAAACAGAATGAGCAGTGATAGCACATTTTCAGTATCTCCAGCAATACAAAAGGCAGGCAAAGCCAGGTGAGGTGATGTGGACAGGAAGGTTTAGATCCTCCTTTCAGGCACGAGAATATTCAGCAGGGCAGGTGATACAGGTGTAACTGCTGCTTTGAAAGAGGGGAGTGGTTAAATGCATAACCAGTTCTCCCCAAATGTCACCTCCAATATCTCTGATTTCACCAGTATGCCAGGCAGCAAACTGGGTCAGGCAAAGAGCAGACATATATGTATGACTGAACACACTGTTACTGTATTTACACACTAAAATAGGAGTGAAAACTCTTTTCCAAGATCCACATGACGGTGTGTCTTCATCTGTGGCATGGAGAGGTTTTGTGAGGCCTGATTACAAATTGCTCCTAGAACAACTACTAATCATTTACCAGAGAAAACCATCCTTGCAGAACTGTTACTCTCCATAGGTCTTCATAGCAGAACCAAACAACTTTCTGGGGACACCTCTTATCCACAACCAGGTACTTGGTTCCATACAGGTGTAAGTGGGTGAAGTAGCAGCTCAGATACTATTCAATGTACTTCCCTTTGGATTAAAATTCATGACTTATTAATGGCATTTTAAATATGCCCTATCTGGCACAAAGAATATGGTCTTTGAAAAACTCTAATACTGATCAATTACATAACATTTCCATAATGATACAGGAACACTGAAGCGTTTTCTCCTTTCTGTACTTTCATGTGATTTCTTAATCCCAGATGGAGAATAATTTGTCTTCAGTCTAGTTGTACTTGAGGCACTACCAGTCTGACATTTTGCTTTCAGGTTCTAGCAACATCCGTACTGAGATCAGAGGTATTAAAACTTGGAAAATCTGACACGTTATGTCAAATTGCAAAGACAGTATCTGAAAGCAAATGGAAGAACAGACAGACTGACTTAAGTAGCAGAAAAGGGGAAAGAAACCAAATTATAGGAGGGAAGATAGAGACAAATGTACAAAAGCGAAAGATTAAACAAATATTCTAGAGTACTCAGATGGGTGTGAAGAAAAAACATTAAACATTGTTGAAAGCACCAACGTAGGGATATAAATTCAGACATAAAACATGTAGCTACATACAGTATGGGCATGGTCCCATTAACACTTATGCACATACAAGATTCTGTTTGCAACATTTGCATCTGCTGGAGGGAATACTCATGTGAGTAACACGTACAAGAGGTAGCAGGATTTGGCCTCCCACTGTTTTTCCTTGTGTACATCATGTATATCTGTAAAACATTTAAGCAGGCATTTCAACTTCGAAGAAGACTGAACTTGGAAATAATAGGGCCTAAGGGAAACCTTTCCAGGAAAGCTGGTGGAATTACAGTTCTGCAAAGCACCAAGAGGAATACCCTAAGGACTAATTATTTGACAATACAACTAATGGTATTACTTTGAAGCATAATAAAGTTAAACCTGCAGCTTGCATAGATGTGGAGTACTTGCTGGAGGGAAGCACAATGGATGTGTGCATCCAGAATCACGGAATCCTAATTAACCCTCTAACTGCTATCAGCAGGAAGGCTAATAGCAACTCTGAAGTGGTGTAAGTGACTAGGGGATTGCCTCTGTTAATGAGACACTGAGTGTTAGCTGTCCTCAGCCATGTTTACAGTAATGAGGCACCTTTATAAGGCAATAAACAACTGGTTTGCCTAATAGCAGGCTGGGATTCTCCTGAGTGACAGAAGCTACTGGCCCAGTGTCCTCATCCTACAGATAAGAAACTAAAGTCCAGCATGTCACTTCCCATGATCCACTGGTCGGGCCAGAGATGGAGTTTATGGGTCAAGGTCGTTTAGGATGACACTACAATTCTCCTCTAGAAGATTACATCTAAAACTCTACTGGGAATAATGTTTTATAGGATGTTAAAAAACATGAAGCATAAAAAAACTGAGAGTCTGTCTTTAGTAATACAATAACTAAACTTCTTTAAAAGTATTCTCATTTTGAAACTACAAAAAGAAAGGCCTTAAAAGTCTTTAATCAAGCAATCAAAAACCCATGACCTTCCTTCTCCAAGAGTTTCTGGCTGTGGCCTGTCAAAACAGCACAAAGTCTCAATATTATCCATATGGGTACCCAAAATATATGGAGCCAGGCTTCCCAATACTACTTCCCTCATCTCAGATGGTTTGGCAGACTTCTAGGCTATTATCCTATCATTTCTATCCACCTCTGCTACTGTGCCTCAGCTTCATTTGCACCACTAGAAAGATGCAAAAGATAGGCTTCCACAACGCTAAACAAAAATTAAAACCAATATAAAAAAACACTTTAAGAGCAGTCCTCAAGGAAGCTACATCTTACTGTTTAGTTTCTTCAAGATATCTATGTTGCAAAGTGCAGCTAGAAATACTTCTACAAAAATGAAATTAATCACTTAGCACCATCCACAGCAACCACTTAGACAGGACTTTTCTGCAGCATACATTGTTTCTGAAAAAATATTAAATAGTCCATTGATTACATTATTTCAATTACAGTGTTGAGACTTTGCAAACTATTGCAACACACACAAGTGTAGTTACAGAAAGGATGGATTTCAGAAGTCACAATATTGTGGGCTTTACAGAAAATATGTTTTCCTTGAAATGATACTGAGATATCCTTGAAGAAGGAATTACCTCTAGCCTATAAAATAGAATTTCTGGCAACACTCCATAAAGTAGAACACAGCGGCCTCTAAAAATAAGCCATGGTGCTATCAGGAGCACAGATTACTTTTTTCTGGCAGAGAGAGCCCAATGCATCCAGAAACGACTGCGAGGGACCACAATGAGCCAGCAACGGGTGCCCTGGCAGCCACCCCATGCCATGACAGGGGGGTCGGCCTTGTCACCATCCAGCCTGGGCATACCCTGCGTGTTGGCAGCGCCACCATAAGGCTGCCAGCACCAACAGGAGGCTGGTGGCACCCCCTGTGGCAGAGAGTGCTGCAGAGCAGCCCCTGCCCAGAGGGAGAGGCAGTGGTGTGGCCACCCGTGAATGGGATGGGCAGTCAGTGGGTGTACTTCTGTTTGTGTAAATATGCACGTGTGTATATTTCATATACACATACCGACATACACACATCCATGCACAATGTGCATGAACAGCTTTGTGCACCTACATATCTAAAATCACAGAACGAGCTGAGCAGGAAGGGATGACAAGGATCACTGAGTCCAACTCCTGGCCCTGCACAGGATCAGAGCACCGTCCCAACATTTTCTGAGCTCTGTCAGGCTGTGCTGTGACCCCTTCCCTGGGAAGCTGTTCCAGCACCCAAACACCCTCTGAGTATAGAATCTTCTCCTGATACACAACCTAAACCTGCCCTGGCACAGCTTCAGGCCGTTCCCTCGGGTCTTGTCAGCGGGCACCAGAGGAAAGATATCAGTGTCTTCCCCTCGGGAGGATGTCAAAGACTGTGATACACACACACACACACACACACACACACACACGTGTGTGTCTGTGTATATACGTATGTATGTATGTATGTATGCACTTCAGTATGTATAAATGTGTCTGTTTCCCCCGGTGCGTGTCTGTGTGCCTCTGCCCCGGCACCAGCCCCAGCCAAGGCTACCCGCGCCGCCGCCGCTCCCGCCGCCCGAGGCCTCAGGCGGGAGGGCCTCACTCGGTGGCGCCCGGCCCCCGGGCCGGCCCCCGGCCCGTCCGCGCACCGCGCCGGAGAGGGGGAACCCCGGCCCCGGCCTTACCCTCGCCCTTCTCCTCCCTCTCCGCCATGGCCGCAGCGCCGCGCTGTCGCCATGGCGACGCGGGCCTTCTCGGGCCCTGTCCTCACAGCGCCGGGGGTCGGGCGTCGCTCCCCGCCGGGCTCGGGGTGTCCGAGCCCCTGGTACGGCCCCACTGCGGCCCTCCGCCCTTCCAGGCAGCCATCGAGTGAACCCCTTCAACCTGCCTCTGCAAAGGACTCAGTGTCTCTTGAAAATGCAACTTTCCCCAGCAATTGCGGAGATTTACATGTGTCTGAGCTTTAGAAAGTGAAAGAACATTTTATTCTAAATGCCATCACGCCAGAACAGCTAAAATATTCTGTCATAGTGATATTAAACAAAACTGTGCGGTTTAAATTTAGCTGTGAGTTTTAGCAGACAGGCTTGCGATGCCTGGGTCTTCTGACTCTAAAACAACTGTGAAAGTAGAAAAAATACAAATATTAATATTCTGGCAAGATGGAACCATATATTCCTATAAAATAAATATTTATTAAATTCCTAGAGCTAAAACCTTGTCCTCACTACAGCAGGTGCTTGTTTGTCAGATGTTCAGTTTTGCAAAGCCCGAGTGGATGACTCCTCCTCGCACACTCAATTCCACCTCTCAAACAAACAGTTAATGATGTTCTCAGTATTCATGGAAGCGAAGCCTGAAATTTAAAAAAACACATGGAGCACAAACAGAGCTTCTTTGATTTAAAAAAAAATCACTTTTTTAGAACATTTTAACATTTGCTATTTGCCTTTCAGCCACTTATTTTTGCATTTTTTATTGAACATGGCTCAGAGTAAAGAGGATATAATAGATACACAAGAGAATACATCTTTACTCTGTTGGGAAAACAGCTGATTATGCTCTCTAACAAAGCTGATCCCTCCGAAAGGTTATGTACTGACTTGAGCAGTTTATTAAAGTAACTAAATATTTCAAACTACATGATTGACTGCAGGAGTACAGATTTGTTTCCTCTCAAATTGCTAACAGAAATTTTAGTGAGAATAGCATGGCAGACAAATTTAGAGGATGCAGCAGCAGAAGAAAAAAACTTTATCTTTCAGTCTTACAGAGGTCCTATTTCTTATTCACTTAACCCATCCACACAGAAGACTTGTCTTTCCTGATTGTAGGTCTATGGTGGTGGGTCAGTCACATGTTTGAAGCTGGAGAAAAGTGCAAAAGACATTGTTTTGGCAAGGATGGACCTCTCTTACCTCTTCCCTCCCCCAAATGTAGAATTTCATGGTTTTGAATACTGTGCCCACCATTAGATTTCTTATATTATTTTCCACATCATTCATCATAGGACACTTATACCTCTTCTACAAATGCTACACTAATTCAAAGTATTTACTACATATTCCTAAAATAAACCTTAATGAAATCCTGTTCTAGTTACTTGGGTTTTCATGACAAATCCATGCCCAAAATATTAGCAACTCTTAGTTTTAAAATAAATACAAGTATTGCATATTGTGCATATTTATTGAGATTATTGCATGTTCATATTAGATTTTCAAAGGAAGTGAGTCACTGCAACTGTGACTTGGTAAGACAATAACTCCACTTGGGCATCCACCTCTCACATCTTCCTGGCAATTTCTCCAGGGCATCCACCTCTCACATCCTCCCAGCAATTTCTCCAGGACTTGCAGTCGGCTTTCCTCATTGACAGGCACTAATCTTTGTGTCCTCCAAGAGAGATGGTAAGAAAAGCAGAGTGTAAATGCTAATGAAGGAAGGGAAATTGTGAAGTGTACCACAGCTATGAGATGTCATTTACACCACAACATCTACGTGCAGTAGTAGCTGCTGGCTCTGGCCCTCGTGAGCTGCTGGAACAGCTCCTTGGGGAAAGTGTTGTGAGTATATAAAGGCCTTGCTCAAATCCTGGATATTCATATCAAACTTGTTAAGTTTGATAACTTTAGCCTAGCTACAGAATCTTCACTGACTCAGAGCTCATACAAATTTCAGCAAACAGCATTTTGCACTGTCCTGCCTGTGATGTTGAGATTCCACTCGGGTCAATTACTGTAAATCAAAGTGCTTCATTTGCATTGTCCACTCTAGTCTGGAGTTTCCTTTTGCTTCCAGCAGCATGCAGCCAAGTATCCTTAATCTCCCGATTCCTAACACATTAGGCTTTGATGTCTTGCCTGTCTCCAGGAGCAGAACAAAATACTGAATGAGAAAGCATTTCAAAATGAGAACTCACTGCTTTAAAATTTCCTGGCAATGTATCTTGAAAAATCTGTGTTGGGAAAAAAATGTTAACAATTATAATGCACATCAAATACCTGATATATGGACCTGAACCATATAGCTGTTTCCCTTTTAACTTAATGCACAGATACCTCAAACCAAGGGTTTGAGTGGGCTGAAACAACTAATCACATTTTGGCACAGACAAGAACAAAAGGAAACCCAGAACTACTAATTCAACAGCTTGAAATATCAGCTGCTGCATGCAAGATCTTTACAGGGCTCCTCTGAAGAGAACATACCCTTTTAAAATTGTGATTTTTCATTTTTAAAATGTCAGAAGATATCTCAGGAAAATTATAAAAGAATCCAGCATCATTGATATAAAGCGTGAATCCACTGAAGTCTCATAGACATAAGGTTCCCTTACCTCCACTCCTAATTCCATCACATACATTCCTCTCAGCTATCAGGGTCCTATCACACATTTTGCATATTCTCCATGCATATTTTCAGAAATGTTATTCAGCAATAAAAACAGGTCTAAACTGGGAGAAATGATGTAAGAGAGAGAAGTTCAAGGAGGTTTAATAACATCCTACAAAGCTGTGTCCCCCCATGGCTTCAGGACTGCAAGCACCTCAACACATCTTTGCTCCAAACATTTGCCAAAGACCTTCACTATAGGACTCCCTCTGTGGGTCCTTGGGGACCATATAATGGAAGGCACAAAGAAGCCTATTCATTTGTCCTTCACAGAGAAACTAGGTGGATAATTATGATTTTGTGGCAGGGCTCTTCCCTATAGCTCCTCTGCAGCAAAATGGGTACAGCTGTGCTGTTTAGCAGGTGTTTCCATGTCACTGTACCCTTTTTTGCCAGTGTGACATGAATGACCCAAGTGTACCTTCATTCCACTCTTCCTCTGGGATCAGCAGCTGATTTCAGTGACTCAGAAACAGACTCTTCAAAACAGAGTATTATCTAAACATTAGCTGTTCACCAAATGCTACACAGTAACCAGATAAAAACGAGAAAAAGACTCTGTCGTTCCTTGCCTATACTGTGTCTTTCCCTACAGAATTTAGGTAAATTGCACTTGAGAGCAGCTACCTCTTTCCTTCATGTGTAGGAGGGGAAGACAGCTTCTCCTCTGGCTTGTTCTCTTTGTAACTGCAGGCTTTGATCCTATGCTTGGAGTAGATGAAGAGAAGCCTAACAGAGTGGGCAGAGACAGACATACAGGCATGCCCTCCATTATTTCCTCTACCACTGACCTCTTCCAGGCTGCTGGTATATTTGGATTAACCTTACCTGTCATAATTTTGCTTTCTTTCAAAAAAAGAATTCTTCCTGTTCTCACCTACAAAACAGCAAAAAGTACATAAATTATACATAAAAGTGCATAAATTGGCTTAATTTTTAAATATAAATAATAAACCTAGAAGCCCAAAATCTGACCTCTTAAATAAAATGTCAGCATATGATTCCTTCACACATATGGAGTTCACCAGTGCTGAAAGGAGAAGATCCAAGTTTTCTCCTTCCTTCCTTCCCTCCTGCTGGCTGCGTATCTTCCTTCTACCTTGTGCTGGCTCTGCCATTCACTGAGAGCAAATATGAGTCACAGAGGTAGTGAAAATACAACCCATCAAAAAGTGAATAGTGTTCTGCCCTATTAAGAAACTCAGAAAAGGATCTGACAAGCATCTCAATCAGCACATCCAGGAAGTTGGACCCTGCAATTAGCAGAGAGGAAGAAGTAGAGGGGAAGGCAGGAAGGTTGAGATATTCTTTTGGATGGAAAAAGCTCAGTGGCTGTCTGAGTCCATTAAATAAAACAGTGAAGGAAGAAAGGGGGAAAATCAGGTTTGAAGGCTGATGATGATAGCAGCATCTCAAACCCTTCTCAGTCCATGGGATGGCTTTGGAACTGTCCTGGCAAATATCTTACTGCTCACGTACAGCTACTATCCTATGGATCTTTAGCTCCTCCTGTCCAGCTTCAACAAAGCTGCATTTGAGGAAAAGTAACTGAACACACATTAAAAATGAGTTGCTAGGAAAAAGGAAGCATTTCTTTACTGCAGCAATATTCTTCAATGTCAAGGAGCTGCTGGCACTGCTTGACCTCTGGGACTATGCCTAAAGAGCTGCATCAGAAAAAAGCTCTTTCTTTTATGTGTAAGTGCCAGGATACTGCTCCCCATCCCACCCAGGCACAGAAATGGCCCTAGAGATCCATATATTTTAACCTTCAGACTTTATTACCATTAATTATATCTGGAAATGAAGCCAGGATCCCCAAGAACACGGCAGCAGGAACAAAACACAATCATCCATCTGCCTAGCAACATGGGTTGCCATGAATACTTCTCCCCGTGCTCCACAGGCAGCAGGGGCTCGCCACTGAAAGCTGAGCCAAGCTCAAGAGCCCCTTGAAAAAGGGCAAAGAGAGTCTGCTTCCTCAGAAGAAGACATTCCATCTCCAAGACCATCCTCTGGAGCCTAGAATGTGTCAGCCAGCAGACTGAAATTGGGAAATGAGGGATTTCTGGAGTACTGAAAAAAATTCCAGTGGAATTGCTCTCACAAGAAGCAAAAGCAATGACGTTGGGAACATCAGTGCTGTTAAAACTCCATTCTTTTCTTCTCTGTTCTGTTGAGAAAGTTCTTTCCATGTTTTAGTACCAAAAAAATCCCCAAACGCATACTATCAAATCACTGACTTTTCACACTTACGAAGAAAAGAAGAAAAACCTGTGAGTGGTACTGAAGACATGGAATTACTTTATAGCATCCCTAGCTCAGGAGATCTTTGAATCACAATCCATTTGTAGGAGGCTCAGAGACATTATTTAAGATAGTCATTTGTGTGGTTCTCCACTGAGCACCTGCTTTAGGCTTTAGAAAGGATACTCAAAGAGAATGGTTTTGACGTGTCCCAGAAGGTTCACTTTGCTGATCTTAGAAAAAGCAAAAGATTACTTGATAATTATTTAATTTTTAAGGGAGCTGCCCTGATAATGCGGTTATCTAGAAGCTATTCAAAAATAGAGATTTGTGAGGAAAACAAATTCAAGGTTTCAAACTGACATTTCGACAATTGTAATTGAATGGGACTCTTGAATAATGGAATTATATTCATATTACCAATATTGTGGAGCTAACCTTTAAAAAGTGCTCTTACTTTGTTGTTTGCCATATCATAACATGCAATTTAAGAGTATAAAGGCCATAGCAGAGATANAAGAGAAGCCTAACAGAGTGGGCAGAGACAGACATACAGGCATGCCCTCCATTATTTCCTCTACCACTGACCTCTTCCAGGCTGCTGGTATATTTGGATTAACCTTACCTGTCATAATTTTGCTTTCTTTCAAAAAAAGAATTCTTCCTGTTCTCACCTACAAAACAGCAAAAAGTACATAAATTATACATAAAAGTGCATAAATTGGCTTAATTTTTAAATATAAATAATAAACCTAGAAGCCCAAAATCTGACCTCTTAAATAAAATGTCAGCATATGATTCCTTCACACATATGGAGTTCACCAGTGCTGAAAGGAGAAGATCCAAGTTTTCTCCTTCCTTCCTTCCCTCCTGCTGGCTGCGTATCTTCTCCATAAGAGCTTCAACTTCACAGACAGACTCTGTTGACTAAAAATAAGAAAAATATATTTCATTTTCATGCAACAGAAACTGACAATGATGGCAGTAATTGCCAAGCCAGAAAGTTTAAACACAACTGAAGTCCTTTACATCTTTAAATAAAGATTTTTCAAGGAACACAGTTTTTGAAAGAAACCTGTACTGACACAATAGTTTACATTTAGTCATCATCTTTTCTCAATTAGACCCCTGGTATTTTTAGCATGATTTAAAAATCACAGCATTTTGGAACTAGTTGTTCTCGTGCTAAAATTAGTTTCTCTTAGTCTAAATGTTCAGCAACTGAAAAACAAGGAGCTGTAACAGAAATTTTGATAGAGGAAGTAACCACAATTTACCACCCAACAGTATTTTTCTCCTCCTCTGCTCACAGAGAAGAAACATTGAAGGAAAAAGGAAGGGTG
>WBNQ01043803.1:0-31151 GCA_013401375.1 Spizella passerina | reverse complement strand
TCAAAAATAGAGATTTGTGAGGAAAACAAATTCAAGGTTTCAAACTGACATTTCGACAATTGTAATTGAATGGGACTCTTGAATAATGGAATTATATTCATATTACCAATATTGTGGAGCTAACCTTTAAAAAGTGCTCTTACTTTGTTGTTTGCCATATCATAACATGCAATTTAAGAGTATAAAGGCCATAGCAGAGATAAATAAGCCCAAAGTGCATTTTACAAAGATGTCAACCATGATACAGAAGTAGTTAACCTTGGGATGAGAGAAGGAACTAAAGGTTATACATCTGAATGATCATATAGGGCCCTTAATCAGTTGAGGCATGATATAGTACTTTTTAATACTTAGAAAAATCTTCCTAGCTCATGAGTAGCACAACTACTTCCTTTTCTATCACCTGTCAAGGTTATTTGGGCATGAAAATGTTGCTGTACTCACTAAGTTAGTAATAATCAAAACCAAAATGAACCTGGGTATAGAAAATCTAAGCAGTTCTGATTATTCTACTTTCTTCAGAATGCNTCTGACCCCACTACCTGCTCAGGTTAACTTCAGAATTTCAGTGGAAATAAAGTTAAGGTCTGGGGAACTGATCTTAATTCACAATTTATTCATCTCCACTAACACAAAGGGCATAGGATTAAGCCTAGTGTTATAGCATAAGCACCACCTTCATTCTCATTCATCTTAGTGGTATTTTATTCAAAAGACTAATTGTATGGCTAGCCTGTTTTTCCAGGTTCATGAATTTCATTTATTACTTACATATAAGCTTTAACTTTGCAGATATCAAATGTATTTCCATATTTAAATAGTTAACTCTGATCTAACTAGAGATACTGCACAGAGTATGTTTTGTAGACTTCCAATACAGACTTACTATGGTAAAATTAAAGTTGCTTTGAAATAAAATACTTTAAAATACTTTGTTATTTTAAGAGTGGGAAAAAGAAACAGAACTAAGACACCTCCCAGAAATATTTTCTATATCTTCAGAATAAGAAAGAAATTGAACTCCTATTTGATTCCCTCATGAGGGATAGGGAACTTTCATGCACTATGGCAAGAAGATATATAGCTGTATTAATGAAAATCTAATCTGTGCTCAGAGACTTTGCATGTTGGCTATAAATGTAAAATATTCATACCACAATAGCCTGTTAGATTGTCAAAAGCTGAAGTTCAGCCAATTTTACCAGAAAGAGTTGACATTTTGCTATATTCTTCATTCTAGGGAGCTGAGAAAATAAGCTATCAAAACCACTCCTCCACTTGTAAATTTTGCCAGTGCAACTATTTAGATATGGCATAAATCTAGAAATAGGAAGTGTTTGTCTACTGCACCATTTAGACACAGTAACTCAAACTAAGAGCAATAACAAATGCTTCAGATTGGTGAGTTTTTGTGTCACTGTGCCAGGAGAAGCAGAGGCAGCACCTCCTTTTGTATCACCTTCTCTGCCGTGACCCAAGGAACAGCCATGAAAGGATCTGAGCAGAAAACTGATTCAGCTAGAAAATGCTTTTGTTTTGTGGCTGTGGTTACCAGGTTGTGAGCTGGGCCAGTGTGGCAGAAAGGAGAGCGTAAGAACAACTGTCAGGGGCAGAGGAAACACAAACCTGCCACTGAGGAGCAGCCTGACACTTTCGGTGCAATCTCCAAGAAGGGGCCTGTGTTCTGTCACTGGCTTTGCCTTCTCCCAGCTCAGATGGCTGCTGAACTGTCTTCCAGTCATGCTCCATTCACATAAAGGTGCCCCAAGGAAGCAAAAGCACGGCTTGGAAAAAGAAACCTCATCATTTATTAGACTAGCTGACAGAGCTGAGAGGATTAAAAAAATCAAAAACAACAACACAGTGGTTTTGGACATATAATCCCTTTTTCAACTCTGAAAAGAAACTGCATCCCTTCAATAGAGTGCATTGGTCATCATTTCCAAATAACTGTAGCTTTATTATGTTACCTCATTTGGATTGTTGGAGTGAAATGGCTAGGTGGGAGCAGCAAGGTAGAGGTGAGTGTTTACAAAGGAATACAAGGTAAGGACATTAGCCTTGGGCGACTAAAAGACAAGCAGTTATCACATGCAGAGCCCTGAGGAGTAGGGAAAACTGCAACGTGCTAAGTGCTAAACTGATTCTAACAGACACCGCAGATAGCTGCAACTAAAGGAAACTTAACAGAAAGAGGCACTTAAGCATCCTCATAAAGCCATTTAAATTGTCTTTGGTGTGGACATTCAGAGCTATATCACTTTAGAATTTATGAAACCGTGCAATGAACCACACCAGGGAAATGACAAACAACCTGGAAAATAACCCAGGAAGTACTGGCCGCAAAGTACTAAGGGGTTATTACTGTTGAGATGAGTTCTCATTTGCTGAATTGCCACCTAAAGACATGCACAGTGCAATGTAAGGAGCAACAACTGCTTAAGCCGTGGCTGCTGATGAGACAGTTGCTTGTCAGGCACACTGATCACACACAGGTCAGTGAGTAAGATTATTCCAACACATAAAGATTTAAAGCATAGGAAAGCCGTGATCAATGACCTCCTCACTTAAGGAAGTTATGTCTAAGACTACACAGGATAGTAAAGAGGGACTATTTCATATATACATACCTGCTAACTGAACTTTCCAAAGTGAAAATACAAGTTTAATAATCCATCTGAAACCCTGCATCTGTAAACCCTAGATAAGTAAATTCTTCCCAGTTCTATTTCATCAGCACCATGGTTTGCCCTCGGGAGCAGGATGGTTATGGAAATCAACCTAAAAGTGGTACCACTTGCAGTGCAAGATAATTTTTTTTTTCTAATTGCTTATTGAAATATATATTAAAACAGAGCACAGTTTTTATCTGGTTTCACATATACTTGCATGATACAACAGTATTTATTGGCATTGCTGTATATATCAGGGACACCTTGAAAGCTGGAGTTATTGTCGGTTCAGATTAACTCAACCAGACAGAGTCCATTTTTTAACTAAATCACAAATTCTGGAAACCTGAAGACCAAAATTTGCTGCAGTGGTTTGAGGCAATAATGTCTCTTAGTGACCTTACCTTCCACTACCAGCTCACATCTCTCACTCTGTAATGGAAGTACTCGTTAACAGTGGGTGTGGATGTCCTGGTATGTCTCCTTCCATCTCCTTCCCTCTCACCTTGGCTGTTCAACACAGCACAGCATATTTAATAATTTAAATTGATAAATATAGCTGTGGCCCAGGGAGTGGTCACACATCCCATTTTGTCACTTCTCAAAATAGTGCATCTGCTGGGACAGTAAAATCTTAAACCACTGCAGCTAAAGTAGAGACAATCTGCCATTGAAATTGGTAAGTGTGAGTTCTCTGTTACCAGACCTCAACTGGGAGCCTGGATAAGTTTTTCAACTTCCATTTGTCCAGACCAAGACATATAAGTGAATGTTCATGTGCAGCTGTTCAGCAGATTAAGAACCGGCCTCCAAGAGCTCAGGATGCCCCACCTGAAAAGTGTTGTATCGTATTTCTGTTGCTTGTAAGCTGAGTATCACTGTTGGGTATTTCAGGATATCTTTAAGACACTGTTTGTTTCACTCTCTCCTCCCCATCCCCTTTGCAAGTAGTTTGTCTTTTATGCGTAGCATGGAGCACTCAAGATGCCTTGAAGGTGCAGATGGTGTACCCAAGTGCCGAGAATTCTGAAGAGGTTCTCCTTTTGTGTCCTGTGTGCCTCTTTAAACTCCTAAAGCCGACACAATACTTGAAGCCTTCCTTTCAGTGGCACCACCACTTTTCCTCCTCCCACAGTGAAATACCTGCATGCTAGAAGTCGAGGTTTCACAGAACCATAGACAGACCCAGGATCACCAGATCCCAAGACACTAAACTGACCACACTGTTGATCTCTGGCCCTGACACCAGCAAGTCTAGCAGGATCAAATAACAAGGGGGTGCAGTAACATGTTCTCCCTTCTAACTCCTGGTCAAATATTTACAGGCTGGAAGGGACCACAGATGAGGTCATTTGGTCCAGCCTCTCTTGGTCTCCCCAGCAAGCCTGCATGGCCACAGTAGTATTTTCATTAAGCAGTTTATCTATGAGACCTTCCAAAAAGGCTACCAGAAATCTGCCAGGATGCTCATGAACTGATCTGGTAGCCATGGAGATACACATGATCCTTCTAATCTAAAATTTCAGAAGTCTGAGAACCTCTTGTTCTCCTAAACAACTCCAGCAGCCAATTTTTTAGTATATTTTCAGGAGTCCCATTCCCAGAGTGACTGAAGNGACACCGCAGATAGCTGCAACTAAAGGAAACTTAACAGAAAGAGGCACTTAAGCATCCTCATAAAGCCATTTAAATTGTCTTTGGTGTGGACATTCAGAGCTATATCACTTTAGAATTTATGAAACCGTGCAATGAACCACACCAGGGAAATGACAAACAACCTGGAAAATAACCCAGGAAGTACTGGCCGCAAAGTACTAAGGGGTTATTACTGTTGAGATGAGTTCTCATTTGCTGAATTGCCACCTAAAGACATGCACAGTGCAATGTAAGGAGCAACAACTGCTTAAGCCGTGGCTGCTGATGAGACAGTTGCTTGTCAGGCACACTGATCACACACAGGTCAGTGAGTAAGATTATTCCAACACATAAAGATTTAAAGCATAGGAAAGCCGTGATCAATGACCTCCTCACTTAAGGAAGTTATGTCTAAGACTACACAGGATAGTAAAGAGGGACTATTTCATATATACATACCTGCTAACTGAACTTTCCAAAGTGAAAATACAAGTTTAATAATCCATCTGAAACCCTGCATCTGTAAACCCTAGATAAGTAAATTCTTCCCAGTTCTATTTCATCAGCACCATGGTTTGCCCTCGGGAGCAGGATGGTTATGGAAATCAACCTAAAAGTGGTACCACTTGCAGTGCAAGATAATTTTTTTTTCTAATTGCTTATTGAAATATATATTAAAACAGAGCACAGTTTTTATCTGGTTTCACATATACTTGCATGATACAACAGTATTTATTGGCATTGCTGTATATATCAGGGACACCTTGAAAGCTGGAGTTATTGTCGGTTCAGATTAACTCAACCAGACAGAGTCCATTTTTTAACTAAATCACAAATTCTGGAAACCTGAAGACCAAAATTTGCTGCAGTGGTTTGAGGCAATAATGTCTCTTAGTGACCTTACCTTCCACTACCAGCTCACATCTCTCACTCTGTAATGGAAGTACTCGTTAACAGTGGGTGTGGATGTCCTGGTATGTCTCCTTCCATCTCCTTCCCTCTCACCTTGGCTGTTCAACACAGCACAGCATATTTAATAATTTAAATTGATAAATATAGCTGTGGCCCAGGGAGTGGTCACACATCCCATTTTGTCACTTCTCAAAATAGTGCATCTGCTGGGACAGTAAAATCTTAAACCACTGCAGCTAAAGTAGAGACAATCTGCCATTGAAATTGGCAAGTGTGAGTTCTCTGTTACCAGACCTCAACTGGGAGCCTGGATAAGTTTTTCAACTTCCATTTGTCCAGACCAAGACATATAAGTGAATATTCATGTGCAGCTGTTCAGCAGATTAAGAACCGGCCTCCAAGAGCTCAGGATGCCCCACCTGAAAAGTGTTGTATCGTATTTCTGTTGCTTGTAAGCTGAGTATCACTGTTGGGTATTTCAGGATATCTTTAAGACACTGTTTGTTTCACTCTCTCCTCCCCATCCCCTTTGCAAGTAGTTTGTCTTTTATGCGTAGCATGGAGCACTCAAGATGCCTTGAAGGTGCAGATGGTGTACCCAAGTGCCGAGAATTCTGAAGAGGTTCTCCTTTTGTGTCCTGTGTGCCTCTTTAAACTCCTAAAGCCGACACAATACTTGAAGCCTTCCTTTCAGTGGCACCACCACTTTTCCTCCTCCCACAGTGAAATACCTGCATGCTAGAAGTCGAGGTTTCACAGAACCATAGACAGACCCAGGATCACCAGATCCCAAGACACTAAACTGACCACACTGTTGATCTCTGGCCCTGACACCAGCAAGTCTAGCAGGATCAAATAACAAGGGGGTGCAGTAACATGTTCTCCCTTCTAACTCCTGGTCAAATATTTACAGGCTGGAAGGGACCACAGATGAGGTCATTTGGTCCAGCCTCTCTTGGTCTCCCCAGCAAGCCTGCATGGCCACAGTAGTATTTTCATTAAGCAGTTTTTCTATGAGACCTTCCAAAAAGGCTACCAGAAATCTGCCAGGATGCTCATGAACTGATCTGGTAGCCATGGAGATACACATGATCCTTCTAATCTAAAATTTCAGAAGTCTGAGAACCTCTTGTTCTCCTAAACAACTCCAGCAGCCAATTTTTTAGTATATTTTCAGGAGTCCCATTCCCAGAGTGACTGAAGAGCTCCTTAGTAAATACATCACAATCCCAGAAAGGACTAAAAGAGATTTCAGTCTTTGTGAATTACTTGCATTCGGTAGTAGAAGCAAGAAGATGATTTTCAGAGCTCTGTTTTTATCACTTTCCAACCTATATTCATTCACATAAAATATAAATGCATAAAGTTTTCAGCCTAGAGCTATTGGCTTCCCTATAGATTTGAGAAATGAGAAACACAGAGAAGAATGTCTGATTTGAGACTTCCAAAGAAATAAATACCCATGTCTTTTTCTCAGTAGGGACAATCTTCAGTAATATCAGAGTTAGAAAGGAGTTGGAGGTGGGGGGACCTCCACAATCACAGATCACACAAAGCTCCTGGCCTGGCATCTTATCTGCATAAGGTGTGGCTGGTTTTGAAGGGGCCAGTGCCATTAGCAGCAGTTCAGTGGTTGGAAGGATATCTTTTGTTTTGAAGAGAACCATTATCAAATCCTTTTCTCCATCCTCCCCACATCTTTCAATAGCCTGGTGAATTGCAGCAGATAAGAGTTGGGTTTATATTAAGCATAAAGTTTCACAGACCAATCTAGCTTGTAAGAGCCCTTTTTTTAGTCAACTTTGTGATCACAAATAATTGCACGGAATTAATCACTTATATTGTCACTTGGAAATCAAGAATAAAAGTGCTAATTTCTGGAAGCTGGAGAGAGCATACGTGCTATGTGCTGAGAAAAAACTGATGGAAATATGCACTGGGAAGAAAAAGATCTGTGAGGTATTACTGTTGGAAGAATTAGAATGAAACCTAAATGAGAGGATTTAAAAATAGAACAAAAATGAAGAACAGAAGTGAAAAAAATTACAATAAAATACTTGAAACAGAAGCATCAGGGGAAAATGAAAAAAATGAAAGTAAAACTCCATGTAGATAGGTAGAAAAATTGAATGTGGCAGAGTGATGTATAAAGAAGCTTTAAGTTCGGGGGTGGGGGGGAGAGGACAAAACAAAAATCAAAGCCAAACAAACAAAAATTGACTATAGGATGATCAACTGATACAAAATATCAGCAGACCTAAATGGCTAATGGAAAAATCCCAGTCTTGAGGCTCATACTCCATACCAATCATAAGGCAAATATATATGCTTAGCTTTACCTCACACAACACCAGTGAGTTCAGCAGTAAGCTCCACCAGTGTAAATCACACTTCTCCCTCTCTTACACCCCCAGTTTCAGCAGATGCAGCCACAGTAAAGACTGGGGAAAAAAAAAGAAGACAGGAATGAAATGCAATTTCCAAGTCAGACTGTTAAAAGTACTGAAAGAAAATACTTCTTTATCCTTACAAATGTGGTTCCAAAAAGACCTAAAGGGTAGAAAGGGAAAAGCCAACATACTGTTACCCAGCTTTAACTTTTTAATTTTGAAAAAGAGGCTGATAGAGTTTTAAGAGATCCTGGTACCCTGCAATAAGCAACCTTACTGCTAATTGGAACACTGTTTCATAAATTTTCTTTTCTTACTTCTAAGGAGTTTTCTCAGTTTTCATATTCTCTAGAATTAACAGAATCTCTGAAGTAATTTCAGAAGGAAAAAGTAATGAATTAGTTTAATAAACCTGACCAAAGAAGGAAAGTAAATTTCAATTTTCAACAAAAATGCTTCAAATCCAGAACACATTCTAGAAGAGCACAGTGTTTACCACTGGTATTTATTAAATGTTTTTTTAAACTTTGCTTTATTCAAACTTCTTCTGGATACTACCCAAGAATAAACCCTGTCAGCATGAGGCAGCTGACAGCCCAGCCTTGTGTGTGTGTGCAGGCAGGCTCGTTGCTGCTCCACCAGCCCTCCTCCTGCAGCCCACACAGGGTGGGCTGCTCCAGCTCCTGCACTTCACTGTCTGCCCTCCTGCCCTCTGACTGAAAGCCACAGACTCCCAGGAAAGCCATAGTACACATCCCAACCAAATTCTTCCCCTTCTTCTGTCAGGCTGCAGACTTGTTCCTTGGCTCAGAGGTATCTTTGGTCTCCAGGTGCCTATTCCTGAGCAGATGGGCCCCAAGCGCTGCTGGCTGTGGGTGATGAGTGCATACCAGCTCTTGGCTCCTGCAGGGTTTCATTTAGCTGCCTTGCAAAGGGAAGTGCTCTGTCCCTGGGTCCAAAAGTGCAAGCTTCCAGTGTGGTCCCTCATCACACCAGTAATAGTTTGTGTGCTGGGGAGAGGAGGAGGAGAAAGGTATGAGAGAAGGAGGGGTATTTTCACAAGTTTTTCTGCTGAGTATCCAAATGGGTTTCTTTGGATTTGTTACCTGCTCACAGCAAAGAAAGTGAAAAGTGACTCAGCACCCATGTTCATTCACTTCCCTCCCAGGCTGTCAGTTTGGGGGTTATCTGGGGTAGAGTTCTCCAAAGCAGCCCTCGTTCACTTGGAAGCAGATTTTCAGCTCATTCCATGTGGGCTGCTGCAAGCTGCAATCCGCTGCCAGCACAGGTCAGGTTCAAGCCAGATTTCTCAATGTTCCAGCAAAGTTCTGCATCATTATGATAAAGTATTTCAAGTATATGAAAGCATTTGAGATACATACAAATGGATGAAGAATATAGGGAAAGCTATAAATCAGCAATTGAGAAGTACAAAGGAACAAAAGGAAATATTACCAGACATATTTCCTCATAATAAGCGTGCTACAAATAAACAATGGACTTAAAACTTTCTTCTGATTTATTGCTGTTTGCAAAACCATGGCATTAGGTAGAAACTCATCTTGTTAAGCCTAAGAACTTGGACAGGGATGGCTAGAGTTAGTTACTATGGAGTTAAAAAAAAATGTTGGCTTTTGTGATGAGACCAGCTTCAGAGAAGAAAGAGAGGATAAAGGAAAAGAAGCTGGGTTTAAGGATTCATTTAAAGATTTGCCATCTGAATGCTCTGCATTAATTTCCTTTAATGCTGATCAGTTATAAGAGCTTTTCTTCATGTAATTGCTTCTTTTTCAAGTGTTTTGTGGTTATTTTGTTGTTGTTGAATTTTATTTTTTTTAACTAGAGTATCTGAGACTTTCCCATGTGGAACATACTGGCGATAAAAAAATCTTTCTAGATATTGTGGACAATCTGCCTCTTCTCTGTTTTGAAGGTGTGAGATTTGTGCTTGAAGTGTATGTCTGTTTTCACTCCTTTATAATGGTACTTTTGGTTGTAAATTTTTCAAGTATGTAAATGATAGACAAGCACACTGTTGTCACACAGATCTTATTTCAGAAACACTGCCCTGCCTATGATAATAGGATTGTTAAAACAGTTATTTGTTAAGACAGGCATGCTGTGTTCACCTTGCTTCTTACTTTCTTAACTTTTGCTGTTGAGGATCTCTTATTTTGCTGGTATATGAAGCAGGAGAAATGTGCAGATGCCTCTTCTCATAGAGGAACTGCCAGGCAGTTCTATTTTCTTTTGTATGAAAAAGAAGTCATAAAATCTAGAATCTAATTGAGGCCCTGACCCTGTAATGAACTCAGAAGTCACATGGGTCTGGGGACACAGGGAAAGCTATAGGAGAGAAAGCCTTGGATTGCAAATACTGACAATTAAGGATGCTGCTCAAAACACATTGGCCTGATGTTATTTGAAAGGATAGCTTTATGTTCCTATCAGAAAATCTTAGTTGGATAGTTTGGGAGCTTGTTAACTCTTGGATTAGCTACTTTACAGCAGAAAGCCCTTAGAAAATTTTTTACCCTCCTCCTTCCTGACTTTACTGGCACTGTTCCCTCAGAGCAGCGTGACCTGATGGGATACCTGGTTGTGATTCACAAGACATGCTGGAAGGGCTGCCTGCCTTCTGGCCAGGGTGCACTCCTAGAAATATTCTTAGCTATGGATTTGGAACTGCAAGGTTACATGTCAGTGCTTTACTTCTGCTGTTTATTGTCAAATAATTGTTCTCAGAGAGTTTGTAGGAGACTCACTGAGTTTTTGTGCTTTCCTAGGAAATTACCTGTAGTTATTTGCTAGCAGTTGCTTTAGTGTGTTGTCATAAGAGTTTCTGTTGCTAAGTCTTTTATATGAAATTATGCTGGTTTCCCTCAGCCTGAAAAAAAAAATGGCTGAGCAGATTTGCTCCAGCAGAGTGGGTTAAAGAGCAGTTTCTGACAAAATGGCTTTCTTTCCAAAGAGCATTCTACAGTGAAGTTAACTCAACTAATGCAGTTTCCTAAAATTAATCAACTGACCAAACCTCTGACCTCATTTCTTTATCCTCCTTTTAAAAATTATATAGTGTTCAATCTTAAAGTTAAGTTTTCCTTTTCATTTTGAGCTGGCTTCACTTGGGGCTAAAAGAAAAGCAGCTGGACTTGGATACTGCTTCCAAAGGTAAAAGCCAAGAGATCTGCAACCAAGACTGTGAGGAAAGGCAGTTTTGTACTCTCCAAGATACTTTTTGGTGCTTTGGAGTCTGCTTAGCAGACCTCAGGATTTTGTAACAGCTGCCTTGTAGGATTGCCAGGGTAGTGCCTAAACAGGGAACGCTGCTGGGAGTCTATCTATCGATCTGGGCTCCAGCTGTGTGTCACACAGCAGTGGCCATCTTGAAAGCATTCTAACATGTATTAATGAATATTTAAAAACAGTCCACTTAGTCAGCTTTGCCTGTCACAGATTTAAAGCATGCCATGGTAGTACCTTTAGTTACCATAAAATATTCTTTAAAATTCTAGGAGGTTTATGTGGGTTTTTAGCATGGCCTTCCCAAATTGTAGAAGCCACTTTCTGTGAACTGAGTGGACAGAGGAGATGGTCTAAGAGCTAGCACACAAAAAGTGTGCCACAAAAAGTGTGTGGTGACTTTTCTTTTTTAGCAAGAGCATCTTATGAGGGAAAAGAGAAAGATGTATTGAAGAAGCTTAAAGAGTAAAATTCTTTAAGTGTAAAATTACAATAGGCATGTATTGTGTGTACTACAAAGAGTGTTAAGTACCAGGAGAGAAAACCAGCCCCAGAAGGCGGTTATCTGGACATCAGTGGGGGCTGTATTTTCAAAGTCAGGTTGAACAGAAAAGTTGCATTATGCAAGAGCTGGTCTGTGGCTGCCAGTGGTGAATTGTCCTGTCTCCAGGATTTGGTTTAGTTACATATCTTGACCATTTGTGTCTTCATATGTGAGCAGAAAGGTACACAGAAACTGATAGTCAACCTTAAAACCTACTTATGGTTGTTGTAATAGACCCTTAGAGAGATTAATTGATACTCTCTTGAAATGGTTCTTCCACATTGTTTTCTTACAGGAGAACCATATTTTTGGAGGCTGATTTACAATGCTATCTCCTCTTCCACAGACTGACTGCTGTGCAGAGGGGTTTAGTCTATCTAAATTTCCAGAGTTCACAGCTCCACTCTAGTGAATGTGTATATGTGGCAAGTTACCAAAAAAATCTCCAGGAACTGCAGATGTCTGATTTGTGGAGCTAAGTATCTTCTTATGAATTAGTTCACATATAGGACTTGAGACATGTGTGGTGAGTAAACTTCTATATGGCTCTGAATAAAGCCAAAATGAATCCTGGCTTTAATGTTGGAGAATGCAGCCTTTTTTCCCAAGGCCAGGCTTAGAAACTGTGAGTCATTGAATGCTCTGAACTGAGAAACTGTTTCTCAGAAACCCATGGGCTTTGGTTTTGGATTTTTTTGTTAAGCAAAGCACATTACTTCTTGGAAATGGGAAAAGGGGGATTCTTTTTGGTCTGGGGTCACTGAGGGTGACAAACACAGGTCATGGCTGATATGTGATGTCCCAGTGTAGTTTTCCAGTGCTTCCTTCTGCTTGGTGGGATTACTCAGCTACATCATCCAGCACAGAGGAAAAGCAAAAGAGCATTAGTCTCTTAAAAAGGACTTGTTTACCGACTCTGAAGTGACAGGTCACCTGCAGGCCCAAAGCTGGCAGAAAGTGTAATAAGACAAAGATGCTTTTGAGGAGAACTAATAACCAAACCAGTGCCAGAAACCTGAATTCAGTCCCTTGAACCTTGACAGATCTACTTGTAATTAGACACTAACTACCCCTTAGGTCCTGAGGATGCTGTCAGACCTAACTAATCTGGTTCCTGTGGAATTAATAGGCCTTATTTTGGCATATGAGCACCTAATTTCTGAGATTAACATAGGTAGTACAAGACAAGGTCAATCTAGTTCAGCGTCCTGACTGTGATGGTGAGCAGTAGTGCATGTCAGGGAATGAGGAGCACAGTGCTATTTCTCCAAAACAAACTCCTGGCCTCCTGGCAGACAGATCCTAAGACAGACCCACCTATGGAGATAAATAAATAAATAGGGGCTAAGAAATAATCAGAACTGCCTGTTAGTTGTGCAACCTCACTTGGGACAAATCAGCATTTTAAAAATGCCTGAAAATTTCTCATTGAGTCTAGTAATGACTAATGAGTATTTAATGAGCAGTGACAAAAAGGGAGAAAGAAAAAGACTCACTCCACACACTGCCTGCTAGCATAAAAAGCAGCAGAGTATTTCAAAACTGATATTATCTTTTAAAGTAATGGTGTGTTGAATGTGGAAATCTGGAGGCAATATTAATTGAGGGTAGATGGATTAAGGAAGAAGAGACCAGGAACATACTTTGATGGTCAGATGTAGGGTAAAGCACAACAAAAGGAGCCAGAACAGGACAGACAAGGCTCTAAGAGAGCAGAACAGGGAAACACAAATGCCTGGGTTCTCCTGCAACACTGAAGATGTGTGGAAAGGTTCAAAGCCCAGGTGGGATTGGACTCTTGTGATTGTTCCATGCCCTCCTTAAAGCTTCCTCTTCCTTTTGTTACCTCTTTGTCACTGCTCTTGGTAAACAGAAAGAGGAGAGAGATTTGGAAGAACTAAGGATGAATGATGGAAAGAACATTATAGGTGAGTAGAGCAACTAATTGAAGTCTAAGGGAGAACAAACAAAAATGAGGGAAACCAGAAACTGATCTGCTGAAGGGCCAAGTCCCAGAGGACTTGGAAATTACTTTTGAGAGGGAAGACTGGTTTGGAGAGAAAAACAGTTTAGGTTAGGAAGTAATAGAGGTAGGAGAAAAATGCTATATGATTGATAAAAAGTGCATAGGATTGTATCTTTTATATATGGGGGCATGTCACTTTCCATTTAAATAGAAAGGACAATTATGTTTCAATATATTTTGAGACCAAAAAGGCAATTTTAATAGAGGAGTATTGTGGTTACCAGCAATCATGTTTTGTTTTTCATATGGCCATCATCATACAAGTAGCAGCTTTGCACATTAAAGCTTAAAGTGCTTTACTTTAGTGTTATCCTGTTTCAGGAGGCTGCACTACCAAACACTCACTTTTGATATGGCTGGCATCTATCTATCTGCATGTTCTATGAAAAGCAGAGTTGGAGGATTCACTCAGTATCTGAACTAAGAGAGGGTATGGCAAAGAGGAGAGCATACATCCTTAACCCATTTTTCTCCTTCAAAGTATGAATAAGGGAAAGGCAAACTCTTGAAAGGACTCAAAGATGACAGGGGAGTATCTTAAAGAGAGATTTTCCCAGGGACAGATGTGTAATAAATATGTATTTAACTTACATGTAGAAAAAGCACTTTTTTTTAACACTGAGAGGCGGTCATTAAAGTTACACATCTATTTCAGTCATGTGTGTGTTTTATTTACTTAGCTTTACGATTATTTACAACTATTTATTTATTATTTACAGTTGAATCACCTGACATCTGGAAATTAACTGGGATTTCTCACTTCTGTAATAACAGGTAACATAACTGTAGTCTGAGAAGTCTTGCTACACCTGTTTGGTAGTGTAATTAAGTGTGTGGTTAGATAGTAAGCATTACCCTTATTATGATGGTATGAGTTAATCTCCTTTAAAAATAATAAGTTCATCCTTCTAAGTGGTTTAATAGATGGCTGTAGTAACTTTAAAACTGCCTCAAGTTAATAGTCCTAAATTTCAAGGGAGAGAGGGGAAGGGAAAACTTTATCTACTTGTGCCTTTGTATACAGGCTTGGATGCTTTAGTGTAAGGAATCTCTCCATGAGCCTCAAAGCTGTTAGCTGTTTTGTTTCTCCATGGTAACAGGAGTATAAAGCAGGATGAGCATGCTACTGAAGTAGGGAGACATGACATCCTTTAGGAATGGGATTACATGTGACGACTGCAGCTCTCAGGAGACTCTGAATGAGGGTGTGTTCTAGCACAGAGGCACTGTCAATATGGGCAGATGTGCTATTTAAGGCAAGGCTTAGGGATACAAAGATGGCCGAAAAGAATCTATCAATCCATAAAGTTTGCAGTAGTAGATTATCAGACATTGGGGTTGATTAAACTCTTCCAGAAATATGACTCAACATGTGAAAAGCCCTGTACAAGATCAAGGTCTAAACACAGGGCTCTGACTGAGGTTCAGATAATACAGAGTTATTGATGTATTTTCTGATTAAATTTGTTTACATACCAAAAAAAACCCAAAAAACCATGAGGGTTGGCTAGGCAAATGCCACTGGAATGAATGCAGATTATCTGTAAATTTCAGCCAGTAATCTTGCAATATTAACTAGTTTAATTTTGTTGTCACTTTGGCGGAACTGTGTATGTCAGGATCCCCTCAGCAGACTAGCTAAGATTGTTCTTTCATGAAGAAATAGATGAAGGCAATGATTTGGAGTGGTACAGCTTAATCACACACTGACCTCTCCTTTGCATTGATGTATTCTTACCCTTTTCTTCTGCTATTGAGGTGACTCTGACTTACTGGACTGAAATAAAATCTACTAACTTGACCTTAAAGTAAGGGAAAGGTTCTGGCAACTTTTCTCTCATCTATACATATTGCATCTCTTTCTGAATCGGTTCCAACAAGCTGTTGTGTAGTGCTGGGTTCAGCTAACCTTGCCAACCAAGTCGAGTTTTCTCCAAGTAGACGTAGCCTGACTGAGGACAGAGCAGTATGCGTGTACGTGTGTGAAAGAGCCCTTTCCTTGCACGCTTAGAACAGGATGACTTCCTTGTCTCTCTTCCCTTCCTCTGGGGCAGGTAAATGTTATTTGTTCTGGTTCAGGAGGCCACACAATCCAACACAAGGCAACTTCGTGGCAAACCCACCTTCCCTTCTGTTGCGCTCCATACTGATCCTCTGGTAGTTTGACTTGCATTTCTTTTCCTGCAATTGAAAATTAGCTCTTTATCTGGGCTCCCTAAGGAAGCCAATTTGTAGATCCGTGCTGCCTTTCTGCTCATGTGAAATGCTCTCCACGCTGTTTTCACGTTAGTTTTGACCGAATTGGAGAAATCCAAAATTCGATGCCTGTACAACTCGTGTGGCTGGGAAGAGCTCCATGTACAGAGGGAGAGGCGGGGGAAGAAGAGGGAAAGCTGCGCAGTTTTGGTGAGCGGATTAGCCCTGTGCCGAGCTCCAGATTAGGAGTTCGTACTCTGGAGAACCTTTGTTATCGCCGGCTCTGGCTGAGGCTCAGCCCCGTGCCTGCCTCCCGGGGCTGCGGGAACGGTGCAGCCCCGCTCCTGCTCCTGCCCTTACGTAACCGCGTTAGCAGGGCTGTTCCAGGGACCCGCTCCGAGCAGCAGGGCCCCTTTTCAAAGCCCGTACGCAATAAACCGTGCGGGACCAGGCCCGACGTGGGCGCAGAGAAGACAGGGGGATGAGGACAGAGGCTGTGGCAGGAATGCGGGCCCCTGGTGGGGCGCATTTGGCTCGGGCTGTGGCCTCAGGCGGGCGGGAGCCGGCACCGGGGTGGCTGGCAGCGGGGAGCGGGCTCGTTGTGCCGGAGCGCTCTATCTATCAGCCGCTCGGCCGCCGCCGAGGAACCCGGCAGGCCAGGGGCGGCAGGGAGCGCTGCGCTCGGGCGGGTATTTACGGTAATGCGGGCGTTACGGTAGCGCGGGAGGGCCTACGTGCGCGGGGGCGGGGCGGCGCGCGCGCGGCGCCGGTGCGTGCGCGGCCCCGCGAGGCGCGTCTCCCTCGCGAGCTCGCGGTGAAAGGATTTGGCGCCAGGCGGGTCCGGCTCCGCAGCTCCCGCAGCCGCACGAACCCCCTGCGCCTCCCGCCCGCACCCACCGCCCGCCGGGGCACTGACACACCGCACGCACAGCCAGAGCCGCCCGTCTGTCCCTGCTCGCCGCCGCCCGCGCGCCGCCCAGGGACCGAGCCGCCAGTGCCGCCGCCGCCGCCATGAGCTGCTCGCCCGTGAACGTGAAGAAGCTGAAGGTGTCGGAGCTGAAGGAGGAGCTGAAGAAGCGGCGCCTCTCCGACAAGGGCCTCAAGGCTGAGCTCATGGAGCGGCTCCAGGCCGCGCTAGACCAGGAGGAGGCCGGCGGGGGCGGCCCCGCCAGCGGCGCGGCCGAGCCCGGCAACGGCAGCGTGGAGGGGGAGGCGGCCGAGAGCGGCGGGGGCGCCGCGCAGCTCCGCCAGGGGGGAGGCCCCGGCCAGGCCGCGGCCTCCGCCATGGAGGACGACGACGAGGAAGGGCTGGAGGCCGCCGATGGCGACGCCATGGAGCTGGGCGAGGAGAACGGCGAGCGGGCCGGGGGCGGCCCCATGGAGGAGGAGGCGGGCGGCGAGGAGGAGGAAGAGGAGGAGGAGGAGGATGAAAACGGCGACGACCAGGGTTTCCAAGAGGGGGAGGACGAGTTGGCCGACGAGGAGGAGGCCGCGGCCGGAGACGCCAACGGCCACGGTGACCAGCAGCCGCCGCAGCCCCAGCAGCCGCAGCAGCCCCCTCCGCTCCTCCCGCCGCGCAGCGCCGCTGCCGCCAAGGAGGCTCCCGGCAAGAGCGCCGGGGGCGCCTCGGGGCCCGCCGCTGCCTCTGGCCCGGCGGGCCCCGCCAAGCAGCAGCAGCAGCAGCAGAAGAAAGCGGAAGGCGGCGGCGGAGGCGGCCGCCCCGGGGCGCAGGGCGCCGGGGGTGAGTGAGCGTGGCGGCGGGAACCGGGGTGGGGGCCCATTAATTCCAGCCCCCCCGCCATGACGGGGGTTGCCCGGCCGGGAGGGGGGGCTGGGGGGGGTGGTTTCCGGGGCGCGCGCGGGAGGACGTTGGCGGCCCCGCGCCTCGTGCTGGCCCGGCGGGGGGCGGGGGAGGGGCGCGGGAGGAGGGGCGGCCGAGGGGCCGCTGGGGCGCGCTGTGCATTGTGCGCCCGGCCGCGCGGGGCGCGCGTGACGTCACTTCCGGGCTGGGCGCCGCCGCCGCACGGGATGGCGCTGGGAAGGCCTGGCGGTACAATGGAGGCGGGAGGAGGAGGAATCCCTTCCCTGGGGCTCCCGCCCGCGGCCCGCCGGGAGGAGGCGCAGTCGTGCGGATCGCACGGTGCCCTTGCGAGCGGCTGGCTATGTCCCGCTGCCTCCGTGGTGGGCGGGTGGTGATGGTGTTGCGGGTTTGGAGGCGCGGCGGGTCAGGAGGGTTTTTTATCGTTTTAGTTTTTTATTTTTTTCTTTTCGTTTTTCTTTTTTTCGGGATGGTTTCAGTGGGGCTCATAACATTGAGGGCCGTACTGGCTGCTGCGTTGTGCATTGGTTTGCTAAATGATTCCTGATTGACAAGTTTTGAGTCTCCGTGAAAATTCAACATACAGGGCTTTACCTTAATAACATAGTAAAATTCCTTTTTAAGATGTTACTGCTTATCTTATGCTGTGGCTTGCTGCAGTTTGCAAAGTCGAAACCGTGATACCGATTTTATTTCCAATTAAAATAAAACTTACAATAATGTAAATTTTTCATTGCTTCTGTTACAGGAGATGGTAAAACGGAGCAAAAACCTGGTGAGAAGAAGAGGGGAGTAAAGAGACCACGTGAAGACCATGGCCGAGGATACTTTGAATACATTGAGGAAAACAAGTATAGCAGGTAAACAGAATTGGTGCTGGGCAGCATTTTGTGATGAGGGAGAATAGAGTACAGAAGTCTTGATTTAACTTCGTGAAAATACATGTAGCCTTATTATGTTTTGTTTGGTTTGGTTTTTTCAGGGCCAAGTCCCCTCAACCACCTGTTGAAGAAGAAGATGAACATTTTGACGACACAGTGGTTTGTCTTGATACTTGTGAGTAAACACACTTTCCTTTGCTCTGGAAAGGTGTGGTGTTAAGGCTTCTAATCTTAATGCCACGCTTTCTGAGACAGGGAGGATAACATTTGTTGATTTTCATTACAGGTAACTTTAAAAAAGCCAAGATAAATACTGCATTTCCATCCATTATTAGCAAACAAAAGAACAGAAGGGTATGAGTATGTTAGTGGTAATAGGCTTGGTTTTCCTATGAATTTTGTAGTGATAGACAGTTCTGTGAAGAAATCATAACCAAAACCCTAATCTGGTGTGGAAGCTTAGGTGGGTAAGTGTAGAGTGCACATAGAACACCCTGCAGACAGCTCGATGGAACAGCTGTGTCCAGCCCTAGTGCCCAGAAAGCTCAGAGACACAACAGCATAAATGCTTACAAAATACACTTTGGGAAGGGAGCTTCCTGCATAAGTACCCTTTTATAGGGGAGTGCTCTTTCTATCTTCAAATGAATTTAACAAAATCTAGTAATGCCTCCTCAGAAATGACTCATTCATGTAACCTGTGGGTCTGTGGGCTTTGGGTGGTGGTTTGTGCAACTGAGATGGCAAAGAGACTTGGTCAGCAGAGCATAGAAGTTGAGAAGTGTGTGCAAACAGGGTTTTTTTTTGAGGCAGATTATAAACATCATTTTTTCTGTAGCATTCCATTATGGCAGAGTTGACATATGTGTTCTTGAGGGTAAGTATAAGGACTCAGCGCAATATTAGAAAACTTGAAGTAATGCTTTAACATTACATGTTGGATTCTTACAGTGCCATGGAAGGAAAGCTTAACTTTTGGCATTGTCTGATATATTTGTTAGAAGTTTCAAGTGGTTTTATTCCACAAAAAATGGTTTGAAATGGAAGGAGGTATTAGTTTACAGTCACGTAAATTGCTGGATATGCCATCCCTGACATTTTGCTAACTAAGTCTCAAGTTTCTAGCTGCTAACCTGGTGAGTAGCCACTTCTGTGGGAGCTTTAGATTTTTCCAATAGCTGAGTGAATAACTGCTTTTCATTATTACTATTTCTAGTAATAATAGTATTTTCTAGCGGAAAATCTTGTTACTGGACAAGTTCTGATTTAAAGTGTTGGCAGACTTTAGAGATAAGATTTAAACAAAGCTGTAAGGCTGAATTGTGTAATGAATTGGCACTCTCTTCTGGACAGTGATCCAGACGTAAGAGGTTTAGCCGCTCTTAAGTGCCTTTTTATTGCCTGTGTCTTACAAAGAAGCTGTAACTTCAAATTCTGTTACTCACCTCCCATTCTAAAGGTAGCCTGCAAAGGTGGGTTTCTTCTGTATGATTTTATCTGTTTTTCAGCAAATAAGAGTTAGCAGTACTTATGAGAAGACACTTGGATCACTAATAGTATTTTTGAAGTTGGGGATGGCTGTATGCAAGCAAAACAAAATCTTGTGCAGAAGAGTTGCCAGTAGTACAGGGCAGGCTGCAATTTAGTGTATTCTGGCATCCTGCAGGTTTTATACCAGAGCAGAATTTCTCACTGTTATGCTCATTTTGCTCCTTTCTTGTAACCATCAGGTAGGTTTGGAGCTGCTTCTGTGGATTCCTTGCTCTGGGGAATTCAAGTGTTGCATGCTGCACCTCTTGTTACCATTTGGCATTGTTTTTCTGAAACCTACTGGGAGATTCATTTGCAATTTCATGGTGTGCAGCTCTGAAGATGCTTGTAGAACCAAGGTTCTGCTTACGTTCTTGGGGTGATAAGGTGAATTCAATGTGTAGGTCGTGTTTCTGGGCTGAAGTAGGTTCTCTTAGCACACTCTCTGTACTTAGCATATCTGCATCTGACTTAACTGCCTTTATTTTAATAGACACAATCTAATTTGACTTGCTAATTGACTGTATTAACCAAAGAGTACATTCAGTACTTCAATAAAAACATTAGTGTTCACATTTACTTCTTAGCAGCCCTTGGGCTTGAGCAGTGAGACTGCTTCAGAGTCTGCTCTCTAGAGGGTACTGGAGAGCACAATGCCGATGGCTCGGTGTTGATGGAGCGAGGTAACTGACAGAGGGCTCAAACAGATGCAGATGGAAAAAGATAGAGGGAATTTGTGTGACAGAAGTGAAGATGGCACCTTGAAAATAACTTGTTAGCTAGCTTTTCCTAAGATTCTGGCTGAGCTTCAGTCTGCAGTTCCATCTAGGCATGTTGCTTCTCTGAAAGATCCTGGGTACTTCCTGGCAGTTTGTCTTTAAAATCACTCTTAAAAGCTGGCATCAACTTTAATGCATAAAATTGGACAACTGTACTTAATTTTGTAATCAGAGTAAACAGAATAATTTTTATGTTAACAGATAACTGTGACCTGCATTTTAAAATCTCAAGAGACCGCTTTAGTGCTTCCTCTCTGACCATGGAAAGCTTTGCTTTCCTTTGGGCTGGAGGGAGAGCCTCCTATGGAGTTTCTAAAGGCAAAGTCTGCTTTGAGATGAAGGTAAGTTAATGTTTATAGGAGATTTTTTGCATACTTTAATGTAATATTTATACTTGTCACAATTTTTGGACTTGGTTGAAATGAACTGATGTGAACAGGACTCTTAAACGGCCCTCTCTAAAAGAAGATGGCTCAGTTTGCAAAACTGTTTTCTCTTTTATAAGAACTTTGATTTAACAAACAAACAAAAACCAGATATTTTAAAACAACCCACAAAACGCTACATTTGTTCTGAATATGAGACTTTTGGTCTTATATTTTAATCATTAATTGTATTTGTCATCTCATGCATCAACACTGAAAGTATTTTTATACTCTACTCAGACGTTTGCTTGTGCTTTCTGAAGATTACAGAAAGCTTGACTTATTATTTTTTAAGAAATATAAATTATCCCAACAGTCCTGTCTGGTTCTGCTTAGTCTTTGAAAAGTTTGATCTGCTCTAGGCATGGATTTGGGCTGGATGACCTCTAGAGGTCCCTTTCAACATCATTAACTCTGACATGATGCATTGAATGTGAGTATTTAGCACTTAGTTGAATTTTGAGAGCAAGAGTTCTCCTGAAGAGTAAGAACGGCAAAGAGCAATCAGCCTTCTAATAAACTGATTTCTCCAGCTTGTTAATGGAAGAGGAGCAAAACCACAAGGCTTGAATTTATTTTTCTTATTCCTTTTTGACTTAGCAATGTTAAAGGCTTCTTTGCATATGATGGGCCTGTGTATATTAATCTGTTCTCTTCTCTAGTGCTTTCAAATGTAACTGTTATCATGAGAATTGGGTAGTGATCCCATTATGCAACCTTTTGCATGCAGTGATTTCTTTGTCTGTTGATACCTGTAACTTTGGAAGGCCAGTGAAATGAAGTTTATGTCACTGTTTATTGTCCTGTTTGCTTTCAAACGAGTTTCAGCTCAGTCACCTGACTGGAATAGTTCCAGAGTTTGATAGGATACTGATGGGCTTTCCGTTTCCTTTTCGTAAAGTTTCTAAAGACAGTTAAAAAAACAACTGGCTGCATGTAGATTCCAGTGCATTTAGGTGGTTGGTTGGGGTTTCTGGGGTGTTTTTGTTTGTTGCTTGTTTTTTTTAATCTGGTTATGTTGTTTGGAAGCTGGCAGCTTGCCCAGGAAGTCTGCTCACAGAGAAAAGGGATAGCGTAATACTTTCCCTCTAAGAAGCAGGTTTTTTAATACAATGCACATTTTCTTAGCTAAGCAATTTACTGTTAGTCCCAACTTCATGGCAACTCTTGTTTTTTTAATAAATATTCGTATTGATTGTGATTTTAATACAATGTCAATAGGACTTAAGGGTTTTGACCACTGACAAGGGACTGCTGTGACAAAGTGATGGAGATTTATGGTATCTTCATTACTAAGTCAGGAGGTAGAACTGTTTTAGTCACTAGCTGTAGTTTGAGATTCTTGTTAATGTTTTGTTTTTGCTGAAGATGATCACTTAAACTTTGCAGAGATTTAACCAAAGTGTAAAGGTTGAAAATGTTACCTTTTGTTCTTCCATCTTGTTAGTGTATAATAAATACTGCTTACCTTTTACTGAATAATTTAAAAATAGGTTACAGAAAAGATTCCTGTTAAACACCTGTATACAAAAGACATTGACATACATGAAGTGCGAGTTGGCTGGTCACTGAACACAAGTGGAATGTTGCTTGGTAAGACTTTAATACTTAAATGTTTAATTGCTTTTGTGTTGATGTGGCTGAAGTTTAAATTTTGTTTTTTCCTGAAGCAGGGGGGACAAGCTTAGCGACTGTAATCTGTGTGTTGTGAAAAATGATCTTAATTTGAGTCATTCTCTGAAAGTGGTGTGAGAAAGTTCATTACTAGGACCAAATAAAGTCATTAAGTATTCTGACATGTAAGGGTTAAGGCCATAATTTAAGAATTAATTCTTCCAATGATTATGTATGGGTCATGGAGAACATTGTTAAGTACTTGTCAAGATAAAGAATTTGTCTTTTTCATATAGTGTCAAAATTAGAAAAGGAGAGTTGCCCATCCCTCCACTTCTAAAGGGTAGCGCATGGTATAAAATTTAACCCATGGTAACTGCATTATCTTTTTTCTTGCTTGGTGGGAAAATCCTAATTTCTGAAAATAGCTGGAAAGAAAGAAGTACAACTTCATTATATATGAAAAATGATGGTAATAGTATTTATAACGTTGCTGAAAGACATATTTGGGGGAAGTATTATTGAGTTGGTGTGTTCTGACCTCAGCAACAGCTTTCTACTTAAGTCACACCTGAGTCCTTGTGTTTGACAATTCCTGTTAGCTTGTTCCTTGCAGCTTCATCCTCAGCTGTTGCATAGGCTGACTGTCTGCTAAACTCCCTTTAAAATGGGAGGGGTAAGTGCTCCTGGAGACTAACTTCAGAAAGCCTTTCTGACTACGTTACAGCAAGTATACCAGTGCATAATCAGGTCTTCACAGTTTAAAATACTTGTTCATGTCTTTATCTGACAGTTCAGCTTTTATTGAGAGCATAAATCTGGAACCAGCAGCATAAAGCTTTTAAACAGGGATTAGGAAATGCAGCTGTTCTATCTCAAGTGAAAATGTTGACTAGAAGAATGAGCTTGTATAGCTATTGGGGGGTGTCATAGATGTTTTGGCATTAATAAAAATACTCTGAACAGCAGCTTATTTGAGTAGCTGTAAGGTGATTTATGCCTAAAAGGAAAAGCCTTTTTGTAATTAGTTTAAATTGTTCCTTCAGGTGAAGAAGAATTTTCTTACGGTTATTCTCTAAAAGGAATAAAGACATGCAATTGTGAGACTGAAGACTTTGGTGAGAAGTTTGATGAAAATGATGTGATTGCATGTTTTGCTGTAAGTTTTCACTTATATTTTCTTTTGAGGGGAAACATCCTTGAATTTTTAGACTGCTTTGATGTTAGAAGCAGTAAAGCAAATACATAAAATCATGGGAGCAAGACAAGTTGTTTAACATAGGCAGGCAGTAGAAACGGCAGCTATTACTAACAGTGACTGCTGGCAACATTATTTCAAATTCATGGACAAATGCCTTTCAAAGCCTTTTAACAAAAAATCAGATCTTGAACAAAATTATCATTGATAGTGACTCCTTAGAAGAGAAAATTGGTTTTAGTTCCTTAATGAAACAACAGTGTTACAGAAGTTGAGTGAACATAGCCAGTAGAGTGACTAATTAACTGTATAAAGGGAGTTAATTTTATCCAAAATAATGCTTTGTCTGAAAAACAGAATTTTGATGGTGATGAAGTGGAGCTCTCATATTCCAAGAATGGACAAGAGCTTGGTGTTGCATTCAAAATAAGCAAGGAAGTTCTTGATGGGCGACCACTCTTTCCACATGTTCTCTGCCATAACTGTGCGGTTGAGTTTAACTTTGGTCAGAAGGAGGAACCCTACTTCCCAGTACCTGAGGAGTACACCTTCATCCAGAAGGTCCCCCTGGAGGATAGGGTCCGAGGACCAAAGGGACCTGAGCAAAAGAAGGATTGTGAAGTAAGTTTCTTCTGATGATCTCAAAAGTTGTTAAAGCACATGGGTGGAAATGGCTAGAGTTCAGGAGACTGTTCCATCTCACTCTGACGTTTTTGTTTGCTTTAGTACTTAGTGTCTTGTGACCTATTCACTACCACTACCTTCCCCACCCCTACAACCCCCTCATCCCTCCTCAGCATGCATTAGGCTTGCTAGGCTAAGTTGTATATTAAAGAAAATCTTTGAACTGGTATCTCAAATACAGAACTTTTTGTCATAGGTGGTGATGATGATTGGCTTGCCCGGAGCTGGCAAGACTACATGGGTTACCAAACATGCAGCAGCAAATCCTGGAAAATACAATATTCTTGGGACAAATACTATTATGGACAAAATGATGGTAAGTGATAAGACATTTTTATTTCTTGATATATTGAAAACTTGCTGTAAATCCAGTGTCTTTGGCTGCCATAGGGTTCTTTGGTATCAAAGAAGCTGGCTATTAGTTAGGTGTAGTGACCATTGGTATTGAAGAAAAGACTAGCTTTGGCACTTAGTGAATGGTCTGGTTGACAAGGGTGGTGTTAGTGGTAGTAGTTGGACTCGGTGATCACAAAGGTCTTTCTCAACCTAATGCTTCTGGGTAAAGATTTTATTACCTTGCTGAGATGGGAATTCACACATGGCTGGATTCAGAAGCTTTTTTGTGGTCAAATGTAAGAAACAGTCAGCTGTTGTTGACTACTGAATGTATTTCTACTTCTCTGTACATCACTGTTCTCAGAGCTGGAATTAGTTTTGTAAGGAGTATACCTTGAACTGAACACTACCAATTCTTGTGGAGTCTTTGTTCACAAATCTCTTACATTCTGTGGAGGGTTGAGAATTTCAGTGATGAATTTGCAGCAGTTGTGGCCTTGAATTGAACAACCCTTTAAGAGTGTGGAAAACATTTAGCAAAGAATGTCAGCCATATGTATCAGGACTTTGTGACTAACTCTGGGAAATTTCTCCATAGGTTGCAGGTTTTAAGCGTCAGATGGCAGACACTGGAAAACTTAACACACTGCTGCAGAGAGCTCCACAGTGTCTTGGAAAGTTCATTGAGATCGCAGCTCGTAAGAAGCGGAATTTCATTCTGGATCAGGTAGAAGCTTCAGTGAAAAACGGTTAAGGAAATTTTCTATAGGCTGTATTGTAGTAATTAATTGGGATTAAAGTTATATTATAATAGCAGTTGTTTCAGTTACTGACTTAGTACTCATTCAGGGGACACAAAGTTGAGATATTACTACAAATGCTTGTCTGAACTTCTCTAGATTTATGGGATGTGGGAGGAAGTGTTGTAACACATTGATACGAGCTCGTAACTTTGCATTATGCAGCATCTTTATGTCCAGTTATTTGTAAACTTCATTGCAAGCTCTTGTAGAGGTGAAGTCTATACACCATAAGTTGACTTCCTTAACTCTTACAATGACAGCTACGTGTAGTAAGTTACTGCATTTTTTTCAGACAAATGTGTCTGCAGCTGCGCAGAGGAGAAAAATGTGCCTGTTTGCAGGCTTCCAGCGCAAAGCAGTTGTTGTTTGCCCAAAAGATGAAGACTACAAGCAAAGAACACAAAAGAAGGCAGAGGTGGAGGGAAAAGATCTTCCAGAGCATGCAGTTCTCAAAATGAAAGGCATGGAACATAATCCTATACTGTGTTTTAGGATGCTGAGTATCTGTTTAACGGATTAAGTAAACGTGAAGTCTAAAAAACCACTTTATCTTAAAACAGTTGTACTTATACAAAACTGGAAGACTATTGTAACTTGGTAGGATAACACTATATTGTGTTCCCTCTGCTGCAGTCCTTAACACTACTCAGTTACGGTGATACGCTTCATGCAGATGCACAAAGCTGTCTTGGCATAAAGTGCCCTATATACGTGATATATTTGGCAGAAACTGATGTTCTGAGTGGAGGCTTATAAAAGAAAAAAATAAGATAGGCAGAATGTTTTCGAGGTTTGGAACAGTACTGGCAACTCCATGAAGACCTGTTTATTTCCTTTGTCACTGTTATATTTCCTAAATGCTCAGATTATGTAATTTTGTCCCTATGCTGGGGGGATGCAGTGGGTGGGAGGAAGAATGGGGGAAAGGTGGTTAAATTGCGGCTTTGATTATAGCTGAATGTAGATGCTGAATACTCAGTGTTTTTGCAATTATAGGGAACTTCACACTGCCAGAGGTAGCAGAATGCTTTGATGAAATAATCTATGTAGAGTTGCAAAAAGAAGAAGCTCAGAAGCTTTTGGAACAGTATAAAGAAGAAAGTAAGAAAGCTCTTCCGCCAGAAAAGAAGCAGAACACTGGCTCAAAGAAGAACAAGAAGAGCAATAAAAATCAATTTAATAGGGGTCAGAGAGGACGTGGAGGATTCAACATGCGGGGCAACTTCAGAGGAGGAGGTGAGCCTGGAAATAAATCTGTGACTTCTGGAGGTTGCTGCTGCTGGGGAAAAAGGTTGTAGTACTTGCATTACAGTTATTATATAGTGGGAACCTTGATCTCAATTTCAGTAAGTTTAACATTTTAGTACATAGTTAATTGTCCGTCTTAAATGACAGGCTTTTCAGACCTTGGATTGCACTGTTCATCTTGATGTAGGAAATATGTAAGACCTAACAATTACTTGATTAAAGTAACTCTCCCTTGCAGTCCCTGGCAACCGTGGTGGATACAACAGGAGGGGAGGCAACATGCCTCAGCGCGGTGGTGGAGGTGGCGGCGGTGGCGGTGGCAGCAGCGGAGCAATTGGCTACCCCTATCCTCGCGGCCCTGTCTTTCCAAGCAGAGGTGGCTACTCAAACAGAGGAAACTATAACAGAGGTGGAATGCCCAACAGGGGAAACTACAACCAGGTGATGCTTTGAGGGGGGACTGACTAGTTGAACTACAGTACTTTGGATGTTGTTGACAGCTCTGGTGCCTGTGAGGAGTCACAGACTTGGTTGTGGTGCTACACTGATGGCATGCTGCAAGGCCTTTCTAGTTTAGTGCATGTGCCCAGGGCTCTGAATGTTGTTAACAACTGCTGATGCAGGGGGTTCATGTTAGGGCTGTACCTCTGTCCTGTTAAAATTGAAGATTTTTAGCGCATGTGTGAAGGCTGGTCTCAGGTTTTTTGTGTGTTTCTTCCCCTTCCCCAATAATAACAACTGTTGTTTGGCCTGAGGGTCATAGTGTATCTTTATCAAACATGTAGAGAACTTTCTGAAAATAGCTCTGCACACAGTCTTTGTTTTGGTGTCTAGTGTCAAACACAACTAATAAAGACACACTAGCTAGCTCTTACCTGATGAAATATCGGTGGAAGTATTGGAAAAACTAAATTGGGATTGCTGAAGAGCCAGCAGATGGAGCCCAAGCCAGTAAACATGGCTCAGGTTTGCCTAATACTGACAAACAAGGGAAAAGCAAAATTTTATCTACTTGTATCAATGTCCCTTTGTTGTACCTTAAGTTCTGTTGAAGTTTTGTGGGCTAGCTTGTCTATTTTCAGTTGTGTGACCCATATCCTTTTGTCTGATCAGATAACATATCCTTGTAGCAACTACAGCCTTTCCTAACTAAAAATAGACAAGCTCTTGTATTTTTAGTTGTCCTGGTGCATTTAGCAGCTGGAAATAGGGTGAGTCAAAACTGGATTAGCCAGCTTTCCAGACCAGGCAACAACAGTTGGAGCTGGTTTATTAATTCTGAGGTTCTTGCCCCTATGCTTAAAAAGCAGTTGCTTAGAGGGGAGGAAAGAAGGCTCTTGGTATTCTAGTGTTTTTGGTGGTGTGTTTTTCTATTAACCTGGGGCTGGTACTTCCATATGGTGTGTGATGTTTTGGTGGTAATAAAGATTGGTATTAGAACACTGCTAAAAATGCATCTAGACAAAGTAGTTAAAAACTGTTCTCCTCTTGCAGAACTTCAGAGGAAGGGGAAATAATCGTGGCTACAAAAACCAATCTCAGGGCTACAACCAGTGGCAGCAGGGTGTAAGTAGTTTCATGTTTACCTTTTTACTGATTGTTAACTTGAATGTTGTAAAATGCTGACTAAAATAAAGAGATGCATAGTCAAAAGTGGATAGCAAAATCTTCTAATGCTAGGTAATATCACTATAAATAGCTTCCTGTGCAAAACTTAATCTGCCTTGATGGTCTTGATATATCAAATACCAGCTGTGGCTTAATGTTCTTAATGGTATGTAGTACTTGGCTTCACATTACTGCTGTGAAGTGAACTTTTAACTGTCTTCAGTTGTTCAGGAGCTTGCTGCTGTTGGAGAGGGACTTTAATCTTCTCAAGTTCCAGGGGAACTAGACATTTGTTAAATGCTTTTTTTTTCCCCAAGTAAGAAACTTAACCATTATGTGATTGCAGGTTAAAACTAACTATTTATTAATCTGTTGCAGCAATTCTGGGGTCAGAAGCCATGGAGTCAGCATTATCACCAAGGATATTATTGAATACCCAAATAAATGAACTGATACATATATCTCCAAAACCTTCACAAGAAGTTGACTGTTTTCTTTAGTAGGCTAACTTTTTAAACATTCCACAAGAGGAAGGGCCTGCGGGTTCCTTTTTTAGAAGCTTTGTGGGTTGATTTTTTCTTTTCTTTTTTTGTACATTTTTAATTGCAGTTTTAAAGTGATTCGTAAGAGAACCTCAGCATTGTGCACGAAAAGAGAATGTGTCAGTATTTCAGGGTTCTACATTTTATCTGTAAAATGTGACTTTTTTTTTACCACAACAAAAGTAAAACGTTGCTTTGTACCTGGTGTCTTTTTATTAAAGATTTTTCTCCTTTTTCCCCATCCCCCAATTTCTAAGAAACAGTCGTGAGTCATGTCACAATATGATAGAAATGTTAGCAACCAGATTCGTATGGAGGCATCTTAGTAGCCCTCAAATACCATGAGATTATGTAAAGCTCCCTATTACACTCCATCCTCTCTATGAAGCTCTTAGGTGGGGAGGGGAGGAGAGGGAGGCGAAAGTTTCTGGCAATAACTAGGACTTTTTTGTAACATTTGGAACTCAATAAGACGTTGGGGGCAAAGAGGAAACCTGGGGCTAAATAGTGATGGTGGAGTGTATGTAGAAGCTCTTAAAGTTGTAAAACTCGGTTGCTTTATTTGTGGAGGCTCAAACTTGTGAAGGTACAACACCATAATTTTTTTTTCCATTTGTTCTGCATTTTGATTCTGAAAAGAAGCTGGCTTTGCCCATTTCTTATTAAACAAAACTTGTTGTAAATCCAGTTGTCTAATGGGATCTATATGAAGTTAGCTGTGTGTCTGTATAACTCTTTCCCCACAAAATACTGTATACCTAGTGTGCTTGTAGTAGTTACCTCCACCATTTTGTAAGCTAATGAAACTGTGAGTCACCCATTTTATATCTTAATTTTTAATCATGTCAATTCTCAAATGGGTGTATCTCCTTAGCCTGCTGATTCCTTTTCTCTTTAAAGAAAGTGGGTGGAGAAGTTTAACTCTAGACGTTTGTTTGCAATAAAATAAATTCATTTTACTCTTGTTTGGGATTGTCACCATCAAGGTCTAAAATCCCGTTAATGCTATAAAGAGGAAGAGAATGTATGAAAGCAACGATGTTGGACAGTTTTAAACTCATTACTGTACATGCTGAAATACTTGTGTTTCTTTAAAAAACTGGTGGTTGCTCTGTTAGAGATCTATCACATGTATAATTCACAGTTTAACATGGTTATATGTATAGGGCAAAAGTCTTTGAGTTGCGCTTGCATCATGTAAATCCACTTAACCTCTTTATTGTAAAATAGCCATTAGGGAAGCAGCAGGAGGAGGATTTGGACAGGGAGTAGGACAGGAGCAAGGATTGTCATGGAGTTCAACAGAGAGCTTCAATTTGTTTTAACTGCTATTTTGTTCAGATTTATGCTTCTGTAAAATTGTAGTGGCAATGTTAGCTGCTAACTTGCATTCTAATGCCGTAAGACAGGGAAGAGATGTACCCATTGTGAGAGGGACACGGGGTACACGTGATGAGAGCACGTGGCACTGCTGCCATCAGGGCCCTGGAGGGTGCTGGCAGTCCCCGTGGCAGTGTTTGGACTAGCAGAGGCTTCCTGGCAGCAGCCTAGAGCTAGAGTCGTGTGCTGTGCTTGAAACCTTTCTCCAGTGTTAGTCAATTTCTAGTAGTCTTCAGAAGTAAAGATAAGCTTGTGTTGCTCTTCTAGCCTTTATAGCAGATGCCATTGCATATTGACATTAAACATTAACAGCACCACCTCCTTGTTAATAGTGCTTTAAATCATCCCTTTACTTTGAATGAGAAAAAATGTAAATTGTCTTAAAAGAAACATTATTTAATGAAATTTGGGGAATTGAAACCCAAATATGTTTTACTGAAATGGAGTTTTCTTTAGACTTGCAAAAAAAGTTTAGTGTAATTAAAGTCCATTTCCCTTCTACCCTCCTCACAAGAACTAACACTTTGTATGGAGTGCTGATCCTTTGCTTATTTTGGTACTCTATAAAATTATATAGTCTTAAACTAAAATATAAGAGCCTACATTTACTATGTGGTTGTAAAGCCTCTATTTCAATTCAAAAGTCTGGGATGTTTTGTTTTCAGTTTCTTTGCTGTATGCTGTTT
>WBNQ01043721.1:0-13935 GCA_013401375.1 Spizella passerina | reverse complement strand
CTACAGTCAGTGGAGCAGAGTTGCTGTGGGGGAGGAGGAAGAGTGTCTTTGCAAGATCAGAGCACTCACTTGGGATCAGGTGTGTGGGACAGATCTGGACAGAATCAGGCTTGTGCTGCTGCTGTGGCTTAGCAACACTAATAAAGTTGTTTGGGTTTGCTTTTTTGTAAAATTGTATCTCTTGGCCAAAAAAAGGTATCAAATGCAGGAATTATATATTGGTGGGATCCTGGTCTCAGGAATGTCCTGGCCTACTTAATGTTTTAAGTATGCAATAACTGTTTTCCTCCTCCCCCCTCCCTGAATGGGGTAGACATCTTTTTCTTTTGGACTCATCCAAGAGAATATCTGTAGATTGAGGTTCTGACATAGGTGTTTTACAAATGTTAGCTTCTTCAGATTAATTTTTTTCAAGATTGATGTGGGTTTTTTTGTTGCTTCTTTTCCACAGCTGGGGCCTTGTAATCATTGTTTCTGTCATTCTTTTGTGATTCTTCAGGATCCTGCCCATACCTCTGCCTGCTCACACATACATATTCCCTGACTCATAGGGCAGGTGCCACACAAAGTGCCCTTTCTCCTTTGTTTATTTATTAGTATAAGGGAGTAAATTTCAAAATGTAGTAGGATAAAAGGTTAGCTATAAATTATTGAAAGTGTTCTATTAACTTCAGAATAGTATGTAGAGCATCTCAGTGGTGAGGTTAAATGAGGCATTCATTCAGTTTACAGCTTACTTCCAGCTTTCTTATTTTCCAGGTGAAGGACAGAAAGAAGGAGTCAATGTCCTTTGACTTTACAGTGCATAATTTGCCCCTTTCATCTTTAATTGCGTTTTCATTCACTGTTTCACAGTTAGATGTTCAAGGGGAAGCTTTGTGGCATGTGAGCAGCAGTGGTGAACCTGGAGAATGTTTTCCTGTTTCCTGTGTGTACAGAGCACCTCAGGATACATGGTGTGATCTGCTCTCTGTGAGGGACAGCAAGGCTGCCCAGGCAGCCTGCTTTCAGTCCACCTGCAAAGCTGCCCCGCTCTGATGGACTTGTTGGTGTGCACAGTCCTTTGTCAGTGCAAGGATTTGCTCTGGTTCTTGCACACCTTCTCACTCTCAGCAAGAGCCTTGCAGTGGACAGCCAGGAGACGGGCTGCAGAGAAGGCCTGTAGAGGACACTGCATCCCACGAACCCTGAGCAAGGCAGCAATGTGGCAATGCCAGGGCCACAGATGAATTTTGGGGTTTCTTCATTGCTGGTTGTGGAGAATTTAGGAAAAGAAAGGCGGGGGGGGGGGGGGAAGAGATTTGATTAAAAATTGAGGAAGCAGAAGTTTGCAGCAGGTCGTACTTGCTGACCACTTATCTCTTCCTTCAGGTGTGTGAGCTGCTTGGATTGAAAAAGCTTCATTGCATGATGTAAAAAAAAAGGGCTGTAGGGACTTTATTGCTGTGCAACATCCAGCAGTACAATCTGTCAAATGGGGCCTGAAAAATAGATGTTATTGACAGTTTTGCTTGACACAAGCAACTAGGGCAGCCTCTTGCTTCCATAGCTTCATGTGCTGCGTGTAGGTAGCAGCCACCGAGTGGGACTTGTGTGAGCAGCATGGAGGAGACACAACACCCCACCTCCTCACTGATGCTCCCTGCTGCCTCTTCACCCTGGCCTCTGGCATCCATGGAAAGCATAGCTGCCATGATCTTTTTCAGGCTGCTCCCTCTGAATAAAGGAGCTGACACATCTGTGTGAGCAGAGTCTCATTGCAGAGGACAGATTTATTAACGAGACAGCTCTCCTCAGTGGATTACTGTCCAGTCATCTGTGGAAGCCTCTCTCCCTCTCCCTGACAAGTGGACCAGCTGCTGTGGGGTGCCTCGGGTATCAGGTGCAAGCACAGATGATTTCTGCTGAGCTGGTTCATCATGCACCCTTCCTCATCTGTAAAGCAGCGCTCTTTGAGAGTTTGCCTCCCTGTGAGCATTTCGTGTTTTGATAGGGGCTTCTCACATGGCATCAGATGTGATCTTTCTGAATTGCTTTTCTTGGTTACTTCTCCACTGCAGCAGTAGGGATCCCTGAATTAAAATCTTCTCTCAGCAATGTTCATGGCCCCAGTAATGAATCTTTAGAAGTCTGAAGACTGGGGTATGTTTTTGGCAGAACAGCCTGGCAATTGCTTACATTAAATCCGTTTCACTAGGACAGCCAGGTGTGCTTTGCAGGCAGGCAAAAGTGGTTACAATGGATTATTGGCATACCTAGGAATAGTGAGTGCTGTGTGTTCTATTAAAAATAAGAGAAACATTGGAGTCAGTTTTCAGGAAGAAAAGAAAGAGGGCAAATACACAGGTATTTAATTTATACATACTTAGGTATTGAGGGAGGTTTACTTTGGAAGAAAATCAACTACAGTTTCTTCATAGGGAAATTAAAAAACCCTGCAGGAGATGCCACTGTTGCAGGTTTAGTGGCTGTGCACGTTTGCTGCACACAAGCCTGTGCATGGTCCCTGCAAAGAACCCTGGCCAGTCCCACCCCACCAACCTGTGCCCATGAGGCTGCCCAGGCCCAGCCTTTCAGAGGAGCCTCATTGAGGCATATAAATGAATTTGGGTTGGGTTTGGTTTTTTTTCCTCTTACAAGAAGGAATAGAAAAAGTAATTTTTTTTTTCTTGCTTTATTCACTCAGTCAAAATTTCCCCCTCTTATACTGCCCGGGGCCTCTGTTCCTCTCTCTCTACCTACTTTCCAAAAGCACTGGATAATCCAAAAGCCCTCCACCCACTCAGATAATCATCACCTTGGTATTTCAGAGGGTTTAGCAATAAATAGGCATCACTATTCCTTCACCTGTCTCTGGAATACCTTTTATTTTGAAATTAATGGGTTCTTCTCTTAGTCTGGGATTCCCACAACTCTGCACTTTGCTCCAGGGTCTGTCTCACCTGGAAAGTTCAAAGGGACTTGGCTTTTGCCGAGGAATAATCCCAAAAGAGAGCATCAGGGAAGACTTCAGGACTTGTGCTGCTGCCTGGAAGGTCAGGAGCTGGTGAGCAGTTGCTGCATGAGCAAACATTTTCTCCAGCACCAGAACTCATCCAAGAAGTTGCTTTTACCTGGATTGTTTCAGTGATCCAGTTTACAATGGCGTCATGTAGGCAGCAATGCTGTCAGGGTTAGGCAAAGGGTGGAGAAAGGCTCAGCACGAGCAGGGCAGGAACTTCTTGAGTTAGTGTCATAGTCTGAAAAACTCATCTAAGCTGCATCTTCTGAAAGAGGTTTCAGTGTGTCATTTATCAGGGTGCCTCTGGGCTCTGTAACAGAGCTGTGCTGGACTCAGGTTGATTTATTTGAAAATTACATGTAAAATACTTGACAGATGCGTTAAAGTCACTCATTTTCCACTAGTATCATCTAGGTCCCACATCTTCTTATTGCAGAATACACAAGCTGCAAATAGTCACGTAGCGTTCACACTTTATGATTAACATCTCTGGTGGAAAAAATCTTAGGAAACCTAACAAAATGTCTGTTAGTCATTCATTAGTCCATATCAGCTTGGACTACTTGCCATTTTGTTAATTGGTGTTCAGCCAATTCTCTGTACAATTCATACCTAAGACAAATTGGTCTGAGGATGACTTCATGTTTACAGCACCACCTTCAAAGTGAAAATTGGTAGTCAAAGATCTCCATTTGGATGGAGTTTTGAATCAGAGAGTTGTGTGCAGTTTGCCACAAAGAAAATGATTTTTGTTTATTGCCAGAAAACTTCTGCCCATGAAAGCTGAATTACTGGACCTCTTACCTGATGACATGTGACTGCCTCAGGACCATAGCTGCACTTCCTTCTCTCTTATTTTGAAAAATGAGGTCTTAGGGATAGGACTGCCAGGTTTTTTACACAGAGCTAAGGTGGAGCTGTCTGCCTTCAAAAAATCTAAGGGAAATTCAAGAGCAGCACATTCTTCTGCTCCATTTCTAGTAAGCCAGTGGTTAAGGTGGTGGCATTTGTAACATTTAAATGTTGTTTCTGCCAGCCCAAGTTTTGAAAGGTGGTTTTGTGACTAGCTGAACTCTACACATGCCAAGTTTAGTCTTTGAACAAAAATATCTATGTAGAAAATGTATTTTGTGGGGAACAGGGATCCCTTCAACTCCAAGGAGGGCCTGCCCTGAGCAGGCTCCTCAGTGGCTGGGGAATACATCTGTGGCCAAGGACCAAACCCTGTGCTCGTGGCTGCTAGCAAGGAGGAGAGGGGATATTGTGGCAAACCCCATTGGGACTGTCCCCCATGAGGTCCCACTGAAGCTCATCAAAGCCCCGTGGATCCAGAGGCCAGTCCTGGCTTGCAGGGCTTGCAGGGATGCTGTGGCTTTTGCTGTGTGAAGACAGCAGGAGCTGACACACAAATGAATTGCTCACTCCTTCTGGGAGTAGGGCTTTTTTGTTCTGGTATGTTTTTAATCTGGGTTTATTGTTTGGGGTTTTATTAAGCCAGAGAAGAGATCTGTAAAAACCAGGATTGGCTCCACGGGCTTGTGTTGTGAGTGTAAAGCAGCTGAAGCTAGGACAGCGGTCTTATCCTGTGGTTTGGGTGTTCTTCTGGTGGTGTTTTATATAGATGTATTTTTTAGAACCTCATGCTTTGTCATGTGATTCAGCAGCAATAATTAGGCAGAAACTTGCTGTCCCTGCAGATGCTAAGATTACAGGATGACATACTCTCACCAGATGACAGCACAAACTGATATTTTTAGCACAGCCCGCATCAACTGGTCTCCCCAGTGCTTTCCTCCTTGGATCAGCAGTGCACAGGTTTTGCTACAGAATGAGTCTTTGCAAATCATCTGTCTCGTGTGAATGAGCCATAATGACTGTTTAGAGCTGCAGATCAGTGTTGGTCCCTCGGTATGTGGTTTGCCTGATAACTGGGCTGGTTACAGGTGGCTTTTCTTTGTTCATTCCTTCCTTTGAGCCAGACTTTTAAATAGCCCCCATGAAAGCGTGTTTTCTTGAAGAAGTGCGTAATAAGAGCCCCTTTTTAGAAACATAGCGTCATGCAGCTGAGGAAAGGTCAGGATCTTTTTTTCATATCAATTGGGCACTCAGCCCAGGTGATGAACTGACAGCTGGAGAGGTTTAAGTCTTGTGTTGATGCCAGCCAAAAAGCCCAGGTACAGTGTGGCAGTGGGAGTGCACGATGGAGTAGTACTGATAGCCAGCCTTTCTGTCCTGGCCTGGGGAAGGGGCATGAAGAAAGGAGCCACGCTGGGCTCCTGGTGCCAATGGTGAAGGAGCTCCAGCAGGATGTTCCCATCAGCACTGTCCTTGATCAAATCCCGAGCGGTGTGTGGGGACACTGACCCCGTTAAATCAGGTGCCTGTGGCTGGGTGGTGGAAATGCCTGCTCTGGTCCAGTCTGCTGGGGATGTTTAATCAGCTTTTCCACTCAGATTGCTGCACAGGGTGGCAGTTATTGGAGCCTGGCAGAGGGACATCTGCTGAGCAGGAATCGGACAGGGACACAGCTCGGCTAGCGGAAGCTGCTGTGCAGCCACGGCTGTCTGCCATTCCTCCAGGAAAAAGGCCACTTTTCCCAGATGATGCTGTGGAGAATGGCTTGTGCTTATGCACTTCTACAGCTGAGCTGAATGTCTTGCCCATTGTTTTTTCCTTGCACTGCCTGCATCTCCTGACTTGAACAGAAAGTTGGACCAGATCATGCTGATCTCTTCCAGCCTGGACTTGTATATGGTGCTGTAGAGCAGCGGATATCAGAATAACCTGCTTATAAATAGTTGTGGCACCTCACTACAGTTCTGCCTTTCCCAGGGCACTGGTACAGAATGAGAAAATGATCTGCTGTCTTAAATTACATTTACTTCCAAAATACTTGGTTGTCTCCTATGGTTTGCAGTGTTCCTTGGAAGAAGAGCGGCAACAGAAGGAAAAGAGATACTTTCGTGCCTTACGTGCTTATGCAGCTACAAGCACTGCAACATTTTAGCTCCCATGAGTCCTGGTTCTGTGCTGGCATTCTTCCTCTTTCCATCCTTCAACCCTTAGTCTCTGCCCCCAGTTCTGAGCTGGGAAAAATCTATTTTTATGAGCAGAATTTAAAGAGAAAAGGCGAAGTTGCAACATGCCTGAAAGTTCAGGAAATAAAGCCACATTAAGTTGCCAACTCTTTTTTTTTGTCCTTGGGCTTTGTCCCCTGACCTCAGTGTTGTCCCTCAGCACCGGGCCACCCTGTGGCATCCTCATGCAGCCTGTAGGGTGTCACTGTGGCATACCTGCTGTGGGCATTGGGATTTCCAGTTTTTATTGTGCTTGAAATATAAATCTCATGCTGTAGTTTGGTTGTTACAGAAAGACTGGCCACAGTAGCTATCTTCCTTACTTGTTTTTAAGCAAATTCTGTTTATTTTTCAGTCTTCAGCTGTGAACCTCAGGCAGAATATTAACTTGTAACCACACAAAATCAAGTCTTGCTTTTTGAGTCTACCCTCACTTCGGAGTAGAAGTTCAGTTGCTAGAAGTGATGACAAATCGAAGGGCAGAGGCACCAGAACAAATGCACATCTGTCACTAAAGGACACAAGTTTCCTTGAAAATGTTTGCATCCCAAGTGTCTAGACAGTAAAAGTAGTTACTGGGATTTCCTGTCCCTGGAGAGTTGTTGCAAAGTGGTACCCAGGGAGAATGCTTGTTTTACAGACCTCTAAAGGGTGATATTTTCCAAGATGAGATCCACTGAACAAGCCTTCCAGCCAAATCAGGAAATCCGTGTTAGGCTGCCATACAGAGGAGCTGTGTGTTGGCACTGCAGATTCTCGTACCATAATTGTGTAAAGGAGCACACAGCTTTTCTTCCAGCAGAAAACTTCATGTGCTGGTGGCTGTGCTGGCTCACTGATAATGCAGAGCACGTTATCTACGCCCTGCTCTGGGGAGCATCGCCACATCACCTTTCTGTTCTGAAGAAATTTCCAGTGCTTCATAATTGGCACCACTGGGAATCAAAGGGAGAAATCAACAGGTGGCAGATGATTCTTCAGAGCTGCTCTGATGGTGCACAAGCTGGCATGGGGCTTGGGAGTCCAGTTAAGTGGTGGAATGATGTGAGACAGAGGTGAAGAAATGTTGTTGCTGGAGGAAAATTAGAACTGGTCAGCTTGGCTGCAGAGTAAAATGAGAGTAGCATTTGTAACTGGTCAGTAGCAAGGTAGAGGATGGGAGGGCAGAGAATAGGACAGAAGAAAGGGGCATCTCATCTCCTGCATGATTGTTTGCAAAGCTTTTAGCAAGGCCTGTTCCAACAGGACAATGGTAATGGTTTTAAACCAGAAGAGGGTAGATTTAGAAAAAATAATAGGAAAGCATTTTTTTACAATGAGGATGGTAAAACAGCACAACAGGTTACCCAGTGAGGTGGTGGATGACCCACCCATCTGTGAAACTGCTCCAGGCCAGCTTGGATGGGGCTCTGAGCAAACTCATCTAGTTGAAGATGTTCTTTCTCACTTCAGGGGGATCGGACTAGACAATCTATAAGGTCCCTGCCAGCCCAAACCATTCTATGATTCTGTGATAAATGAAGGCATAACTGGAGCACTTGTTTCCCTGCCTTGATACAGTTTTCATCACTGTGGGGTAGCGGGCTGCTAACTCATGGTAAACAGGCTTTTTGTGGTGAGACAGAAAGCAAGACTGTGTGAGTCTGTTACAGATGTTAACAGGGTAATTTGAAGGCAGGCAGGTTAAGACTTTGATCTAGCTCTTTTCATTTTTAATCCATTTGCAAAGTCCATGTAAGCAGAGGTGTGAAAATGAAACATAGTTTGGTTTTGCTATGTGGTGCACACCTCAGCTGTGCATCTGTCTCCAAAATGTTGGCACTGTCTGAAGTACAGGTCCCACAAGAAAAATACTTGGCAGTGCCACTTCCACAAAAGATGCTCAGCTTAACCCATCCTCCAGTTTTTTTCTCATCACTTGGTTTCATAGTATAATGCTTCACACAGATTTTTAATTTAAACATTAAGCAGTACTCTGGTGCTTTATTGGGAGTTTCTGTACTCTTTTAATCAATAGCTTTATTCAAAGTCAGCAAGACTTCTCACATGTGCCACAGTTAAGTCCATGCTCAACATAACTGGCAGCTGCCTGAGAGGGAGCTGACTTGCTGGGCTGTGGCATTTGGGACACGAGCCTTGCCTTCAGAGGGTGTTGTGCTTTGGGAAGCCGCTCATTTCCAGCCCCCTCTGGTGCTCAGGCTTTAAGAAGTAGAGAAATGGGCTTGCACTTGCTTGAGCTGCTTGTGAGCCACTGGCCAGGTTTTACTGGGGGCTGCCAGGCCTGTTTGGGTATCTCCTGCTGACCTTGTTACGGCCATCGGGACACACCAAATGGAGTCACTGGCAGGCAGTCACATTAACGAACGGCCAGCCTTAATTTGCCCTTTGAAAATGAAGAAATCAATATGTTGATCCAGTCAGAAATCCCTTTATTCACAAAACAGTCTACCCCAAACCCCTCCACATAATTAAGGCTAAAGCCAAATTTTGTTTGGGTGAAATGCACAATCTGTCTGCTCCCTAAGCTGTGCTGAATGAAGTTCTCCCCTAATGGCACAGGGAGCAGCTGTCACACTGTTGCTTTAATAACCATGAGACAAAATGATTAAATTTCCATCAATCATTTAGCATTATCAGAATAGGTCATTTTAATAAATTGTTATCATAGGATCAGTGCCTGGCACCTTAGACAGGAGACAGTTTGAGTGATCCTCCTTGCAGGAGACACCCGTCCTGGTTAAAGCAGCGGTTCCACTAAATCTACCATTTTTCATGAGGGTGCCTGGGTCTTTTCAAAGTAAAGACATTCCTGTAATCAACTCAATGGCTTTTTGGTTTCAGCCAGTGTCCCCTTGTTCTTGCACTGTATAAAAAAAATCATCAATCTTTCATCTTGGGGAAAATCCTCAAAAGGTAATAAGTGTGAGGTGTGAGGGGACTAAACCCTGTTTTCAGAAGCCATTTCAGAGCCAGAAGCTACATGCCCAGCAATACAGATGTCTACCAAGTGAACTTTCTGAAAATGTGAGAGGATTTCATGGGAATGTTTAAATGTACATACTTTCCAAAACCCTATGTGGTGTTTGCCTATATCTCTAAGCCACTGAATACCTTTAAAACTCTGTCCCCTTGCCCCCCGTGGTTGAAATGTTCATCTGTTTTCAGTGTTTTACCTACCTACCATGTTTCTTCATAGTCATCTCAGTGCTGTGTCCAAGGTGTCTTCCCCATGCTTCTCTCTCCTCAGAAAAGTTTCTTGGCTAGAGAATGAGACAGACCCTAACCCAGTTTTTAAAGCCAGCTGGACCCTGTCTGTTGCTGGTGTATTGTGTGAGCAGGAAAATGGAAAACCCCAAAGTTCACATTGAAATTCATGGCTCCTACTGTTTGTCTTAAGCATCCTCTTCATCTGTCCTTCAAGGGTGGTGGTGGATGTCAAACACTTAGAGAAGATTTATTCAGCTTTTTGGTGATGCTGAGAAAAGGTGATTATGAAAAATGGAGAAAAGCTGGAAGATCCTTCATTGCTTCTATCTGAAAATATGTTTAACAAATATACAGTGCACTGGGTTTCTGTAAATCAGACTTGACCATCATTTTTCATCAGAGAAAGGGTTTTTCTGTCCTGTTTGGGAGCAGCTAAGCCATTAAAGAAACACATGAACCTTGGCAAGGGAAAAGTATTTTCAGGCAGGGTCATCTTATTCCTTGCTATATGTTTGAAGTTCCTGGGTGCAAACATATCTGAAATGTTCCTCGGTGTAAGCTGTTGTTTTGTTTGGATGTTTGCTTGGTTGCCTTTTTTGTTGTGGTGGGGTGTTTTTTTTGTGTGTGTATGGTTTTTTTGTTGTTGTTGGGGGTTTTTTGTTTGTTTTGTTTGGTTTGGGTTTTTTTCTACATGCAGTAATCTCCCTGTCTTTTTTCTTTTTCTTCTCCAGGCCCTCAAACTGACACGAGATGTAGAGAGAGAACCCTTTGCCAAATCTGCTGTCAGCAAGTGGACAGTGATACTGTTTACAGCTTATGACCTTTGTGAACCCTGCATTATTTTCCTAATGAAGCAGACTGTTAATAGGCCCCTTACTGGAGTGAAGAATCTACTTTTTTTTCTCCCTCTTTTTCTTTTATTTTTCTTTTTTTGTTGAAAATTGAACTCATTCTGAAGTATGCAAAATCTTCCTTTTCTGGGATGGCCAAGCACCTGCTGTGGAGACAATGTTCAGCACCATCCTGTTGAGAACACACTGTGTAGCCTTTACACTAGTTACTTGTCAATGAGTATGTGGTGTTTCAATATATTAATGGTTTATGGGATGTTTTAAGTTGGCTTTTCTTTTTGGAGGTTTTCCCTGTCGGCCCACCTTCCCCCCCCTACAGCCTCCAAGTTTGATTTCTGTAGATTTTGAACCATTTTTGTTTTCTCTCCCTGGGGAATCTGAGGCACTGTGCACATGAATGGCAATGACTGTAACCCAGCACCGCTCAGGTGTCAGGGTTTTCTGAAGGTACAGCGTTTGTCAGTTCTGTCAGCCAGCTGGATTCCAGAGAGAGGATGTGCGTGCCCTGCTTGTTTGTTGGGTTGGTTGGTTTGTTTCTTTCTTATTCTTTCCTTAAGTTTAATGGTACACCCCTGTTTTCCGTAAGGGTCAGCCCAGAGCTGGTTGCAAAGCAGGGGAAGCTGGTGGGTGCCTCTCGGCTCACGAGGACAGACTGACAGCGGGTGCCACTGCCCTCACATGCACCGAGGCAGGAGCGCCTCTCCTGCCCGCTGGAGCAGGCTCCCCTCCCGCCTTAGGTTAGCAAAGCTGTCCTCCCTGCTCTGGGGAGCTGGTGAGGAGTTACAGGCTGAGCTGCCACACGAGGCGGATGTAGTCACCTGTAGAGATGTGTTTGGAAGCACAGGAACTGAAGGAGACCAAGCGGCTGGGCGGCAGGTGACTTGCAGTGACAATGCCAGGAGCTGATGCACAGATCACTGCAGAGTGTGTTATGGCATTAGTGATCCTGTTTATTTTTGTTGTTGTTGTTGTTTTGGACATATCCTTGATTATTTTTTCCTTCTCATTATATATAATCCATTGTGGCAGAAGAAGCAGGAGTGGGAATGGCACAGTATCATGCAAATGGCTTTTCATACGAGCTTAGATTGTAGCAGGATAAATGACACTGAAAGACAAGGCAGTTTTATATATTTTGCTTCTAAGATTTTCTTTTGTAAAATGGATAATAATTAATAATAATAACGAATAAAAGGTATGGTGCTGTATAGATCCTCTCTATAATCTGGAAAGTTTGATTACTTTTTATTAGTATCTGGGGGAGGGAGGGATACAAAAAAAGAGGGGAAAACACCAGTGGTACATAGGAATTTGGTATGAAGAGGTTCTGAATAGGACAGTGTATACATAATTCTCCAAAGCGATATATGAAGGTTTTTTTCCTTTGCATAAAAGCATTATGCATATAAATATATAAATATATTTTATTATGTACAGAAATGAATCATTATGCATGGATGTTAGGAAAACAAAACTAGCATTTTAACCCAAGTTCTCAGTGCATGAGTTCCCACCGACCCGTGTCCCATGCAATGTGGAGTGACTCCCTCTCGCCACTGCCACCACACATGCACAGTCATGCACCAACACTCACACGCATTTGTGGGCCCTTCCTCACTCCTTACCTTCCAGGTCCCTGAGGTGATTTTGGTGAAACAAAGGCTCCTAGTGTGATGGAAGTTTTGGTTTTTTACCGTAGCCCCCATGCTGTTCTCTCATAAAGATGCACCTCTTGGTTTCTCCCCCCAGTTACGACTGTGTAGGCTCTGTGCAGTTGTGGGTAGCATAGCCCTGTAGCATATCAACTCTTTCAAGCAGCCAAGGGTTTATCATTTGCCTTTTAAAAAAACTTCTCATTTCTTTTTACACTGAGGAGTTCTATTTGTTAGCATGTGGCCTAGTTTATTACATTCATTGGAGCTGGCTGGTGCACATTGCCCATGTCTATCAGCCACCAGCTTCCCAGGATGCTTGTGTGGCACAGTTGGGCACCCTGCTTACCCGAGTCCAGTTGCAGGCACCTTTTACTGAAATTGGTCAAGAGGTTATCACTGGCCTCCCCTGAGCATGTGCCATTCACCCTTATCTTCCTGGTACACCCCAAAATGTGAGTGTATGCTGAAGGACTTCCCTCTGGTGTTTCTTTCGCTGAGGCTTCTCTACAGCTGCTGCCCTGAGGCTGGACTTGTGCCCCAGCCCCATGTTCTGGCTGTCAGCAGAGCTCACTCAGTGGCTGCCTGTGCTGAGGTGCAGCTTTTGATCCCTACACAGATGAGCCTCCAGTGAGACCTGTGGTGCTGCCCAAAGACCCATTGTCACTGACAGATCAGTGAAGCCTCACTCAATGGTATGGCCAAAGTCAGCAAACCCCATAATTTATTTTTTTCTTAATACAGATTCAGTTCTTGTCAAAGGCAAGGGAAGGCCTGTTGAAAACTTAAATGAAAAGGCTGCAAATTCTGCTCTCTTCCAGCAACTTGGCCTGCTTGGGTTCAGAGGAACTGCTTTCCACTGGCAGAAATGAGATGAAGTGATGGCCTGCTCTGTTCAGAAAATGGAGAAAAACCACTTGGTTTAGAGACAGCCCATCAATGGCAGAAAAGTATTTTAGAAGAAACAATAAAAGCATTAGTGGCTGAAAGGCTTAACCTGCCTCCCAGCAGCGTCAAGGGGAGCATTTCCATTGGCGTGGCTGGGACAGCTTGGGCCCCTGCTTTGGAGAACATCCCAGCACTCACTGAAGAGAGATGGACCTGGCCAGCCTCTTCAGTTTGGTTTGGTTTCTATTGCTCAGTTTTGGGGCCAGAATTTTCAAGCAGCAGTGCCTGGTATCAAGCACCAAACGCTGGGGACTCCAGCGTGGCTGCAGGGGACGAGCTGCTCTGCCCTCATGGCTTCCTGAAGGATGGGGAGGGGACAGGTCCCCGAGGCCCAGGGGAAGGTCATCGCCCTCTTCACCTGCTGAGGTGCCCAGCAAAGGCCCTTTACTCCAGAGGTGCTAGGTAAATCTCCCTGAATTCAAAGGGCCAGTTATTAAGGTGTCAAATTAAGCCTTGAATAGTTAGTTTGAGGAACTTACATTTTGAAAATTTGGCCTTTGAGTCTTTGAACATGTTTATGCCTAGGAGTTGTCCTTGTGAAATCATGTCTAACAGATGATGGTCAAGGTCACAATTACATGGTTGGCTTTTCAACACTTGGACTAAACAAAAGGTCTAAAAAGGTGTTATTTATGCAGTTTCCAGTCACAGGTTGGGGTTTGATTTAATGATTTTGTAAAAGAAATTTTCTTTGAAGAATAATCAGATAGTTAAACACTGCTTAACTCCAGAAATTTTTGTGCCACTGCTTTAAAAAGTTATCTGTTAGGTCATGTATTTCTCCAAAATTCTATCATTGCTTGGCAATTGGTGTCCTGTAAGTGTTTCAAGTACACAGTATACCTTTGGAATTGCCAACAGATGCGAAGGGGGACCAGATACATTTTGTAACTATGGGTTGGAAAAAATGGATTGTACATTTGGCTTCACATGTTTAACTTTTTTTTAAAAAAGTTGCATGATTGGAAAAAATATGTATACAGTATCTGTAAAACTGTTTTATCTCTTTCTGTTTCAAGCCATGTAAATTGGAAGAATATTAAATCCACAGCCTTATCGCGCATGGCCGTCTTTACATACCGAAGAGCTGAACAGTTTATACTTTTCATTTGGGCTATCTTGTACTTTCATTTGAAAGCAGACACTCTCACGTTGCAGTCTTACTGAGGATTTTATATTTAAAAAAAAAACAACAAAAA
>WBNQ01043548.1:0-11980 GCA_013401375.1 Spizella passerina | reverse complement strand
ATGGAGCCAATGAATCACAATGTAGTCAGCCAAGCAGTCAAAACAGGACTTTGAACTTTTCCTGAGATGGAATCAGTAGCAAAAGCTCACATTAAAGGTGTTGGAGAAATCTATTTCAATAGCTAAAATTTTTTGGTCTCCTGAAACTTAGTGCTGAATTAACATTTGTGTAATTATTGGAATTTAATTGTACTGGTTGTTTTCCATTACAAACAGGTTTGAATTTGTAATAATTCAATTATTGAGTTAACCAATATAGTCCAGGATGAGGTTTTCAATGATGACAAGCCAATCATCAGTAAAGCAGAGTCTGCTCTGAGTTTTCTCCACCATAAAACCACAGTGGTTTAACAGCACAGGCCTTTGCAGAGGATACAGAATAATTGCCCATTACCAGGTCTGGTACTTGAAGGCAAACAGAATTTCTTCCTTCTCTGACTTTCCCTCAATGAAAATAAAAGAGAACCAAAAAACCAACCCAAAGCAAACAAACCCCAGACAAACAGAAAATGCAACAAAAATCCAAAAGCCTACCCAATTTATTTGAAAAACAAGTAATTCAACAACTAGATTTTAAAAAATGCTGGATCTGCAAAGTAACCTCTTTTCTTGGTCTCATTTTTATCACTTGCAGCAGATTTTAGCCATTTCTTTTCCTGAAGATGATTCAGAAATATTCAACAATATTTCAGCAACTCAAGTTTAAATGCTTTTTTAAATGTGCTATTAATTTTGCTTTTAATTACTTTAAAGGAAATGCTTGGGTGCAATGATCCTGATATCAAAATAAATTCAAAAAGTAGTTCTTCTAAATGCTTTTCCAATTTATTTCTGCTCAGACTTTGGGAGTGAGCCATTTTAAGATGCTGGTTTGATCCTCTCTGTGATCTGACGCTTTCTCTAACAAAATCAAGACTAAGATTTTTCTGTTCTTTGCTAAGGATTGCCATCTCCTAATGAGTTTTGGTCACAGCTATTTGGAGATTAAAGACTTCTCATGCGGCTTCTCAGTACTGAATGAATCAGTTTGCTGCAGATTTTTTTTTCTTTTGTGTTTACGCTTTAATTGGTACCAGAGCTAAAGGTGGGCAGTGACTGCATTTCCTTTAGTGCCACCTTACTACCAAGTTTGCATGTAGTTATGCTTTAAATAGATTTGATGTGTCTATGAGTTTACACTGCTTTGTTTCATCCTCTTCTGCGTACCATAATGGAATTAGGCTCCTTCATTTGACATAAAATGAAAATTGAATATCTTCCTCTATGCATTTTTCAAATTTGAGTTGCCAAAACCTCTTTCCAGCCCTTTATTAGATTTGGCTTTGTGCATTTGAGAGGTGCTAAACTTGGATTTAAATGGATTCACTTAGGTGATGTGTTTAGACAAATGCTGTGTCTTAATGTCATTTTAGATTAGCAGCTTGCTTGTGGGATGGGTTGTGGAGGAAGTACACCGTGGTGACAGCTGAGAAATGCTTCTGCCTTGGGGCACATTGCAGCCCTACAGTTCCTGTGACTTAATGGCCAAGCCACGACTCTTACTGTGAAATCCACCTTGACTTCTCAAGAAATTAAATACTGGATTCTGGTGTGGATTATTATGCTGGCTTCTGACATTTATACTTGCAGGAGCTGGCCATATCTGAGTTCATGGGGTTTTTTGGGTTTGGGATTTTTCTTCTTTGCTTCCACGTGACAATATTTCTCTGCCTTCTCTGGGCAATCAGGAATGAGAAGAAAGACTGTTGCAGTAGCTTGTGTTTTACAACTTGCCTCCCCCTGCATCTCTAATNCTTCTCTGACTTTCCCTCAATGAAAACAAAAGAGAACCAAAAAACCAACCCAAAGCAAACAAACCCCAGACAAACAGAAAATGCAACAAAAATCCAAAAGCCTACCCAATTTATTTGAAAAACAAGTAATTCAACAACTAGATTTTAAAAAATGCTGGATCTGCAAAGTAACCTCTTTTCTTGGTCTCATTTTTATCACTTGCAGCAGATTTTAGCCATTTCTTTTCCTGAAGATGATTCAGAAATATTCAACAATATTTCAGCAACTCAAGTTTAAATGCTTTTTTAAATGTGCTATTAATTTTGCTTTTAATTACTTTAAAGGAAATGCTTGGGTTCAATGATCCTGATATCAAAATAAATTCAAAAAGTAGTTCTTCTAAATGCTTTTCCAATTTATTTCTGCTCAGACTTTGGGAGTGAGCCATTTTAAGATGCTGGTTTGATCCTCTCTGTGATCTGACGCTTTCTCTAACAAAATCAAGACTAAGATTTTTCTGTTCTTTGCTAAGGATTGCCATCTCCTAATGAGTTTTGGTCACAGCTATTTGGAGATTAAAGACTTCTCATGCGGCTTCTCAGTACTGAATGAATCAGTTTGCTGCAGATTTTTTTTTCTTTTGTGTTTACGCTTTAATTGGTACCAGAGCTAAAGGTGGGCAGTGACTGCATTTCCTTTAGTGCCACCTTACTACCAAGTTTGCATGTAGTTATGCTTTAAATAGATTTGATGTGTCTATGAGTTTACACTGCTTTGTTTCATCCTCTTCTGCGTACCATAATGGAATTAGGCTCCTTCATTTGACATAAAATGAAAATTGAATATCTTCCTCTATGCATTTTTCAAATTTGAGTTGCCAAAACCTCTTTCCAGCCCTTTATTAGATTTGGCTTTGTGCATTTGAGAGGTGCTAAACTTGGATTTAAATGGATTCACTTAGGTGATGTGTTTAGACAAATGCTGTGTCTTAATGTCATTTTAGATTAGCAGCTTGCTTGTGGGATGGGTTGTGGAGGAAGTACACCGTGGTGACAGCTGAGAAATGCTTCTGCCTTGGGGCACATTGCAGCCCTACAGTTCCTGTGACTTAATGGCCAAGCCACGACTCTTACTGTGAAATCCACCTTGACTTCTCAAGAAATTAAATATTGGATTCTGGTGTGGATTATTATGCTGGCTTCTGACATTTATACTTGCAGGAGCTGGCCATATCTGAGTTCATGGGGTTTTTTGGGTTTGGGATTTTTCTTCTTTGCTTCCACGTGACAATATTTCTCTGCCTTCTCTGGGCAATCAGGAATGAGAAGAAAGACTGTTGCAGTAGCTTGTGTTTTACAACTTGCCTCCCCCTGCATCTCTAATATTTTTCTAAGATTTTACTCTTCTAGTTTCTGTAAGTGAATACTAATCTCATAATAAATTTAGAAAGTGTTGAATCTTAAGAATTAGGTTTATGTGANTTTTTTGGGTTTGGGATTTTTCTTCTTTGCTTCCACGTGACAATATTTCTCTGCCTTCTCTGGGCAATCAGGAATGAGAAGAAAGACTGTTGCAGTAGCTTGTGTTTTACAACTTGCCTCCCCCTGCATCTCTAATATTTTTCTAAGATTTTACTCTTCTAGTTTCTGTAAGTGAATACTAATCTCATAATAAATTTAGAAAGTGTTGAATCTTAAGAATTAGGTTTATGTGACTAATTCAGGATTTACTTCCCTCTCACATAGATTCTGGTCAGTCATAATTTCTTATCTCTCTAAGCTTTTTCCCAGCTGATTCTGTGATTTTAAATAATAATTCTGTGGTAAGAGGCCCACAAGTGCCTAATTAGTCCATATGCAAGAAGAACGTTCCAGTGATAATGAAATATGTCAGCTTAAAGCAGTTGGTGTGACTTAAACATATTAAGCCACCAGGAAGTCATTTGAGCTGCCTACTGCACATGAAAGGAATGCAAAGAAATCATTCCTTCAGATCATTCAAATTCTTTATGATTGTTATTTCTCTTGGTTCCTCTGTCAAACATATTCCTGCTTGCTACATCAGCAGTTCCTGAGGTCAGCAACATGTCAATTTGTCCTAGTTAGCAGTTTAATGTTTCCTGATGATCAGTTTCTGTAAATTTATTCTCCTTATATAACAGAGGACACAAATATCTGAATATGATTAATTTTCTAGAAACGTGTGGAGATGTGATCACATGCAACTTTCTGGCCTTCTCTCTAGGAAAAAAAAGAGAGTGAGGAAAATACCTAATATATAATAAAGTTGCCTTGGTCTGATATAGACCCAAAGTGAGATAATGTGATTGACTTCAGGTAGGGAAATACCAACATAAATCACATAACAGAAGCATATTTCTAAAACATTTTTATAATTTCTGCACTGATGTAGCACTGTGGGAATGAGTTTCAGCTCGGTTTCTTTCATTTTGGTCTTGCATCTCAGTGTGCAAATCAGATTTGTGCTCAATGAGACACCAACACACTGAAATTCATAGAATTGCAAAATCTTCACTCTTATGAGAGAAACCCAGAGAGCTGCAATCCCTCCTGCTCAGCATGTGTCCAGTTTCTGGTGCTCAGGTACCTTGCCTAGTGAAGTTTCGACTACCTGCAGGGATTTTTGGGTAGGTTATTCACCATTGTTGGGTTTTTGGGAGAGAATTTCTCTGAAGAACTAAACCTGCAGTGTGAGAGCTCTATAATCATTTCCTGTACCAAGTCTGCTCAAGAGTAAACCATAAGGAAAATAACTTTCCCTTAGAAATTAAGCTGATGTTACTGCAGTGTTGTTTTACTGCTGGGCATCCAGGGTTCAGCAATGGAGAAGTTGTCACACCTGGATTCCTTTTTGGGCTCAGAGAAAAGAGTGAATGTCTGCTGAGGTGCTGGGAGAAGCACTGTCCCCGCCATGAGCAGCGAGCACAGCAGACAGAGCACAGCCTGAGGCTTGGTGCTCCGTGGGGCTGCATCCCCTTTGGAATCCCTGCAGGAAAATTGCCCTCCTGGCTGCCATGACTGTGCCCACACGTTTCACATTCAGGCATTGCCAAGTTTACATCTCACACTAGGGTCACACCGGGATTGCACAGTTTAGCTGGCACAAAGAAGTCCTATGTCACAGCAAACTTAATCAAAAATATAGCAAGTGGTTGATTNCTGCATTTCCTTTAGTGCCACCTTACTACCAAGTTTGCATGTAGTTATGCTTTAAATAGATTTGATGTGTCTATGAGTTTACACTGCTTTGTTTCATCCTCTTCTGCGTACCATAATGGAATTAGGCTCCTTCATTTGACATAAAATGAAAATTGAATATCTTCCTCTATGCATTTTTCAAATTTGAGTTGCCAAAACCTCTTTCCAGCCCTTTATTAGATTTGGCTTTGTGCATTTGAGAGGTGCTAAACTTGGATTTAAATGGATTCACTTAGGTGATGTGTTTAGACAAATGCTGTGTCTTAATGTCATTTTAGATTAGCAGCTTGCTTGTGGGATGGGTTGTGGAGGAAGTACACCGTGGTGACAGCTGAGAAATGCTTCTGCCTTGGGGCACATTGCAGCCCTACAGTTCCTGTGACTTAATGGCCAAGCCACGACTCTTACTGTGAAATCCACCTTGACTTCTCAAGAAATTAAATATTGGATTCTGGTGTGGATTATTATGCTGGCTTCTGACATTTATACTTGCAGGAGCTGGCCATATCTGAGTTCATGGGGTTTTTTGGGTTTGGGATTTTTCTTCTTTGCTTCCACGTGACAATATTTCTCTGCCTTCTCTGGGCAATCAGGAATGAGAAGAAAGACTGTTGCAGTAGCTTGTGTTTTACAACTTGCCTCCCCCTGCATCTCTAATATTTTTCTAAGATTTTACTCTTCTAGTTTCTGTAAGTGAATACTAATCTCATAATAAATTTAGAAAGTGTTGAATCTTAAGAATTAGGTTTATGTGACTAATTCAGGATTTACTTCCCTCTCACATAGATTCTGGTCAGTCATAATTTCTTATCTCTCTAAGCTTTTTCCCAGCTGATTCTGTGATTTTAAATAATAATTCTGTGGTAAGAGGCCCACAAGTGCCTAATTAGTCCATATGCAAGAAGAACGTTCCAGTGATAATGAAATATGTCAGCTTAAAGCAGTTGGTGTGACTTAAACATATTAAGCCACCAGGAAGTCATTTGAGCTGCCTACTGCACATGAAAGGAATGCAAAGAAATCATTCCTTCAGATCATTCAAATTCTTTATGATTGTTATTTCTCTTGGTTCCTCTGTCAAACATATTCCTGCTTGCTACATCAGCAGTTCCTGAGGTCAGCAACATGTCAATTTGTCCTAGTTAGCAGTTTAAGGTTTCCTGATGATCAGTTTCTGTAAATTTATTCTCCTTATATAACAGAGGACACAAATATCTGAATATGATTAATTTTCTAGAAATGTGTGGAGATGTGATCACATGCAACTTTCTGGCCTTCTCTCTAGGAAAAAAAAGAGAGTGAGGAAAATACCTAATATATAATAAAGTTGCCTTGGTCTGATATAGACCCAAAGTGAGATAATGTGATTGACTTCAGGTAGGGAAATACCAACATAAATCACATAACAGAAGCATATTTCTAAAACATTTTTATAATTTCTGCACTGATGTAGCACTGTGGGAATGAGTTTCAGCTCGGTTTCTTTCATTTTGGTCTTGCATCTCAGTGTGCAAATCAGATTTGTGCTCAATGAGACACCAACACACTGAAATTCATAGAATTGCAAAATCTTCACTCTTATGAGAGAAACCCAGAGAGCTGCAATCCCTCCTGCTCAGCATGTGTCCAGTTTCTGGTGCTCAGGTACCTTGCCTAGTGAAGTTTCGACTACCTGCAGGGATTTTTGGGTAGGTTATTCACCATTGTTGGGTTTTTGGGAGAGAATTTCTCTGAAGAACTAAACCTGCAGTGTGAGAGCTCTATAATCATTTCCTGTACCAAGTCTGCTCAAGAGTAAACCATAAGGAAAATAACTTTCCCTTAGAAATTAAGCTGGTGTTACTACAGTGTTGTTTTACTGCTCGGCATCCAGGGTTCAGCAATGGAGAAGTTGGATTCCTTTTTGGGCTGGATTCCATTTTGGGCTCAGAGAAAAGAGTGAATGTCTGCTGAGGTGCTGGGAGAAGCACTGTCCCCACCATGAGCAGCGAGCACAGCAGACAGAGCAGAGCCTGAGGCTTGGTGCTCCATGGGGCCACATCCCCTTTGGAATCCCTGCAGGAAAATTGCCCTCCTGGCTGCCATGACTGTGCCCACACGTTTCACATTCAGGCATTGCCAAGTTTACATCTCACACTAGGGTCACACCGGGATTGCACAGTTTAGCTGGCACAAAGAAGTCCTATGTCACAGCAAACTTAATCAAAAATATAGCAAGTGGTTGATTTAAACTGACATAATTTTTTCTTTTTAACCTGATTTTGCTGGTGCATGATTCTAGCTTTTTAAAAGTTTATCTCAATATGCCTCTGATTTTTCACCTCTTGAACCTGCTTTGCTTTCTATTTGTGACACGAAAATTAGTTGCCATGGAAATGATTGCAGAAGATCTCTTAAACGGGAGACTTAAAAAAGATTGCATAAATCAGCAGATGGGTTTAGCAGTGAGCAAGGAAGAAATATCACCTAAAATCTAAGGTGCAAGGGGCAGGTTTTTTCTTTTTTAAACTGTCTAGATTTTTGTTTGTCTCACAGCATCATCTTAAACCATTGCTGATTTCCTAGAGTGCTGTTTGCCTGTGGGTGTTTACCTGACATCCTGATTGACTTGAGAGCATTTCCTTATATCTGTGGTGACTGAGTACCAACTTAGGTACACACAGGCTAGAATGAGCTGCAGCAGGAAAACAAAACCTGTAGAGGGGACAGGTGTAAGAACAAAGGTTCAGAGGATTCCTTTGCTGGCCCAAAAAATTATGCAACCCAACCCACCTTCCCCAAATTCTGTGCTACAAGAGCATCTGCCTGATGAGCACAATGACAACAGCCTGGAGGGCCGATTCTGCTCAGCTATATTGCAATGTTTTCTTGTCTTAGTAAGGATCTGACCCTGGGTATTTCTAGGCTAATTCTTTTGACTGGGATAAGAATGAGACATAATTAATTCATGGTGGGACTGTCAGGCTTTCACTGGGATAGCTTTCATTCACAGCATTGGCACAAAGATTCTCCTAGATTCATGGGAAAAATCAAATGCATTTGTCATTATGGAGGATTATAGCCTTTCTATCCACATATCTATATCCACAGTGATGGGAAGCTGACAGTCTCTCTGCACATGATGTTAGGGAGAAGGCTCAGTAGATTCAGCTCTGGTGTGATTGGTGATAAGGACAATTTCAGGGAAAAGTCAACTAAGCTTCATATAATGTAGGGGACAATATTTAGGTCTGTAATTTTTTTGCCTAGGTATAGTACTAGTGTGGACATTTTAAAAGGGTATTTACAGATGTCCATTTTGTTTGTCCCTGTAGAGAAAAAAAGACAATTGGATCTGCTTATTTGAACAATGAGAATGTTTAAAGGTACAATCATCTCTTGCTAGTTCTCAGAACATTAGTCCTCTGCAAGGGATCACATGCAGCTGGCCTGAGTTCCTATTAGAAACAAACCCTGTTTGACCATATCTTTGGAATAGGGGTTTGACCCTTTCTTGTGCAGTTGACCTACAGTGATCACAGCAAAACTTCATAGAATGCCCCAGGTGAAAGAATTGGGCTGCACCCATAACCTGGGAGGATGGGCTTTGGAGAATATACTGCACTATCCTGGCAGGGCAGCTGTCCTGTCCTGATGGGGCATTGGCTTTTGCTAGCAAAGTATAATTATAATGCCTCAGAAAGCTTCACTTGTAGTCACTGGAATAAAAGACTATTCAAAAAAAAAAGCTCAACATTTACTTCAGACCATTCTTTTGTTTGGTTTCTATGAATATTTTTGTGTATAAAAATATCTGTACAGAGCATTAGATTTTTGTGCATTAAGAATATTTTCCAAAATGACATTATGAGTTTATACAGATGTCTTTAATCAGAAGACACCAATTTTAATGATTATGCTTATAAGTTTATAAAAAAATACAACACAAAAAATCTAAGTTAAATGGCAATGCTTGATTTTTGCTTTATATACTCAAGATGAAGGGCTCATCAATAATCCCATCATGGAAGATTATTTGTAGCAATGGGTCTTCAAATAATTAAATTATGATGTATTAGAATATCTTAAACTTCTTAAGGCCATGTACAAATAGAAAAATAATTTGATGAAAATTACTTATTCTAACTGGGGACTTGCACAGAAATGGTCAATGTCATCAGAGTTCAGGGACATTTTATTCTTAGCAGCCATTTCTCCAAATTTACAGTGAACTTGAGCCCATCTGCCACATCTCCATCTCTATTTCCTAGGAGCATTCCTAGTCTCATGCAGGGAAATTGTTTGAAATGCTTCTTTAAAATATTTCTGACTAATCTCTTAGTTGTTTTCTTTCTTTATAAGTACCTGTGCAATATATGGAAAGAATTTCTTCCACTGCATAAGTTAATAATTTTATTGTTTATATTCTAAATATTATCAGTTTTTTGTTATTATCCAAACATATACTATCATGAATCTAGGGTGTTGAAATATCTTGTATTCAAAGCTTCATGTTTTCTATGTGTTTTTTTCTTAACTATGTACATGTGGTTTTGAAAAGTATAAAGGTGTGAAGATTGTCTTGTTATTTTTTAACCTAGTGCTGATATTTTTGTGCAGAGTTAAAAGCAGTCCTTAAATAGAAAGATTGCACAGGCATTTGTACTTAATTATGCAAGTAGAGTATCACAGAAATCACAATATTCATGGTGACTTCATTGTTTTTATCTTATTTATGTAGCTTCTGACTCTCTGTGAACTGTAGAAGGGGCTTCCTTCTGGTGTCTGCATCTAGCAGTCACATCTCCAGAGATGGATTTGTAGGCATCTGAATCCCTGAGCTGAGGGGTTCTATTTTAGCATGGAAACACCAAAGATTTTGCATTCAACAGTCTTAGAGGTGTTGTCCAAGCTAAACAATCAATTCTTGTTGGAACATGTGGAGTGTGAATGAGGTTTGTGTTGCTGCTCCATGATTACAATCCTTCCTGGAGTGGTGACTTGCACCATGCTCCTGAGTGATGCCCCACAGCTGTTGCTGGCATCACCTGGTGCAAACATACAGATTGCAGTATTTTTTGTCTGTGGGGCAATATTGAGGTGAATCTATAGCACCCTGCAGGACAGAGAATTAAATACTTCTCAGTTATGACTTGGGTTTCTGATTTAATGGAGGAGAATTCAGTATGTTTCCACTTTGGAAAAGTGGAAAGTAAGAAAAGGAAAAGGAAAGTAAGATTTCTAGGCTGAATTAAAGAAGATTTTTAGGTTTAAAAATCTAGAAAAACGTCTCAACAACCACAAACAGGAGCTCACTGTTGTAGTTGGAGGCTATGTCTATAAAAAAACAACCAAAATCATAGACAATGTGGTTAACACAACCCACAGTGTATATTCTTACTTGTCTGTTCTCTTGCATGACAGTAACACAATACTCTAAACCAGAGAGCGTGTTGTGAGACAGCTTTTCACAGGAGAAAGCTTTTTGCAAACTAAGATGGACATTTCTGATTGAGATGTTTTGTGTTACTTTATATCATGCAGCATCTAATCTTCATGCTTCCCTTTTGACAGCCAGGCTGTTGCTGTCCCTCCTCATTAGAGAGCCCCCAGCAGCATGAGCTTTCTGTGTCCTCCCTTGCTTAAATGGTCAGCTGGCACCTCCACAGCAAAACCCAGCCTGAAGAGGTTTTTGACCTGACCTTTTCTAATTGATGTCTGAACTCCCTGCTAAATGACAACTCTGAGCACTGTGAATTTTCAGCTTTTGGGTTTATCCTTAAGTACATTTGATTTGAATTTGCTTAGACTAAAAACCACTATATCTACCATTTGGATATCCTCCTATTTCCAGGATTTTTTCAGGCTGCAGTAGGCATCATTTTCGTCTGGGTATTGGCTACAGCTGACTGTGCCTGCCAGTACTTTCAGCCCTAACAGGCAGCATAAATCTAGCCTTGGACCATCCACTCACAACACCTGGTTGTGAATGCTGTGGATTTATTTGGAGATTCAGGTACCAATGAAGGAGAAACTTTTTCTTCTGAAGCATTTTCAAGGGTTATAAAACTTCTGCCTATGCAGAAGAAGAATGGAAACATTTTCTGTGGTTTTCTCTAAGGGCAGGCAACTAAGCTGCAATAGTAATCAGTTAGAAATTTATTCAGACCCCTTGCTGGGAGGTGATTCCTATCCTGCTACTAAAGGTCTCTGATTGATGTGCTGTTTTTCAGCACTGCCAGTTGTACTTTGCAATTGCCATATTGCACCATTTGCAAGAGAGGGATTTGCCCGTCCTGACTCCAGAGTGAAACTAGAAGAAGGTCAGCAGTTATGCTACTTACCCAAGCCTGCAGCCTGATGAAGAGGAGGACAGGCTGCTATTTAAATGGCTCTTGGTGGTACACCACCCAGCATTTGTTGTGGGTGCAGCCAGACTGTTCCCATCAGCAGCCTGCCTCTGTATTCCTGTGTTAGCCTCCTGCATTCAGCGAGCAATGCTTTTGCTTTGGTGTTCAGCATCCTTCATACAAACTTTTCCAGCTTTTCACCACTTGGTTTGGCTGCCACTATTTGTCTTTGCCCTGGCATACCCAAGCAGCACTTGCTGTCACACTAGCTGAAAGGCATTTGAAGTTGTTCCTGCTGTTTTCTGCTGTGCTGCTGTTCCTGAGCTGCACACAAGCCTGATTATATGGTAACTTGAACCTAATCTCAGGCAGTAATGATGTTTGCTGGGCTGATGGATTGGACTTGGGCATTAAACATGCATTAGGATCATGGCTTGAATGAGAAACAACAAGGTTACCAAACTAAAAAAATCTCAGCCCCCTGCAAATCTAATATAAGCCTTACAGACATAATGAAAATCCAAGTTAGCACGTCAAAGTTTTTCAATGGCGTATTCATTGTAGCGAGTTTGCATAAAACTTCAGTAATTTCTCAAAATAGCAAAGGAAATTATTTTGTATTTCATTTCCTTATGTAGTTACCTTTGATGCTGTTGAGCA
>WBNQ01043497.1:0-16427 GCA_013401375.1 Spizella passerina | reverse complement strand
ATAATATACAGTATGAAACTGCCACTGTCAGAGAGATTTCTGATCAAAAAAGTCAGCCTCAGTCAAATGCAGAAAGGGCCAAACCATCCCCTCCTGGCTGAAAGAGCTAGGGCTAGCTTTTGTTACTTATTTCCAACCATTTCTCTGGAAATGACATTTATATCACTTCCATTTTAACCTCCTGGCATCAACTGCGGAATTGCTTCTTTAAGTGTTAGAACATTTTCCTGCAGAAAATGAGAAGGGATTCCTTTCACATATTATGGGGTTTTTTTTGGTGTAAGATTTAGACTTGCCTTTCTTCTTGTCTTTTCTATTTGAAATAATTGCCTGCAATTTTTTTAGGGGTTTTATTTTCTGTGAACATTGTATACCATACCACTGATGTAGGACTGCATTTGTTTGGGCTTATAAAGAGTTCAATTAGCCCCTTAATGCCTAGTTCAGTCACAATTAAACCTTCCCTGTTGACTCAGGATTGGTCTTTCTAAAGGCAGTGGAGGTGGTTTTAATTATTCATTCTCTGGTTTGTTTCTTACAGCAGTCTCAGCTGTGCTTTATTATTCAAAGGTTAATGCAAACTGAGAACTGGGTAAATTAAATTTGTTTGGCAGCTAGCAACCTGATGTATTATCGACACTGTGAAATATGGATGGCAACACTTCTGCTATTGTGCCACTTAAAAAGCCAGATTTCATCTTTAAAACAATTGCTAGTTTTGTTACTATGGCTGATAGAAAATGAATGTTCCATAATGTTATAGTCTCTGTAACCCATTATTGTTGAGAAAGCAAGGTAGTTTAGAAAGGCAAGAAGCATTAACAGCTATTATAGAAAATGGATGTAGGTACCATGACTAATGAAGTGCTCTGCACAGGGCTGACTCGTGCAGCTGTATGCAGGGAATCGTGCAGTCAGAAGTTTTAATGAAGGGAGCCCAAGGAATTGCGGGTGAAAGCGGGTTTTATTAACTTCCAGTGAACAAAACGAATAGTTGAGCAGTGAACATGACATGATGTCGTATAATAATTGTGTACCTTGGGTACATTGTGAGGCATGGAGCATAGCCAAGAGCTTTCAGCTGTTCTACACACTGAGTGATTCCACAAACCCCTGTACGCTGCAGAAACCTTCACTGCTAACATAACAAGAATTGTTTCACAAGAAATGCCTTAAGACAATACCACATCACTTTTCTGAGATATCTACCAGCACTGCCTTCCTCTAAAAAATATTAACCAGATATCTGGAAGTCACTGTTCCAATTGATTGTAATTAAAGTTCAGGTCCTGTAATCAGCAGTCTGTGAATGGAAAAGTCTTCATATGCTTTAAGAGGCCATCCTGAGTAAAATACATATTTGTATGGACAGGTATTGTGTTGTATGAAAGGAGGCTGTGTTGGATTTTAGAAGAGTCATGCCCAGGAACTTTTATTAGTTAGTATTTTATTTCATCTTTTTCAAGAATTCACCATACAGGTGAGAGACTTTTCTTGTCTCATACAGGATTATGTTTTGTACATTTTGAATATTATTTCAGTGCTGTGTTTTAAACCAAGGACTTTGAATTAACACAATCCAGCACTTCCTGTTGTATTTAACATAATTAACATAACCCACTTCCTATTTATATTATTTAAGATAGGGCAAGGATTGCAGAGTGAAGCAGCCTTCTGTGGTAGTGACTGGAGACCTTAGGTTAGGAACACGTGCAGCTGCAAGGTTGGTTGTACCCTGCTCAGTCTTTAGTACAGTCTGTGCTGTGTAATGTGTGTAATTACACTGCTGCTGACTGAGGAGGTAGGTGGATGAGGAGGTAGGTGAAAATAGGATGGCTTGTGAAGCAAGACAGTGACAAGACATCTCAGCAAAGTCTCTATATCCTTGAACTGTAAATACTTCACTTCTGCCCACTAAAATATTTGAAATAAGACAGTTGGGAATTTTTCTGTGCTTATTTGAATAATTTATGATGTGATTTTAATACTTCTTTCTGGCTGAATATATCACTTCTCTCACAGAGCTTAAGACATCAGATGCATGTTCTATCTAACTTAATGAGTGTGATACACACTTTTAGTTTCTGGTGTTACAGCAAAACCAGCGGTGCTACTGGTAGAGTATAACTGATGCAGTGTATCCTTGATTCTATGTGGTTATTATATTTTTGTTTTCTATTTTAGTGCTGGACCCAAAGGAGACAACATTTATGAATGGAGGTCGACTATACTGGGGCCTCCAGGGTCTGTATATGAAGGTGGAGTTTTCTTCCTTGACATAACCTTTTCACCGGACTATCCTTTTAAACCACCCAAGGTTAGTAGAAGGATATTCAAAGTCTGATAGGAGTCTTCTCCTGCTGATATTTTTAATGTGTATGTTGGTATATAATTTTAGGATAAAACATAAAACTTTCAAAGCAATAATGAATTTTTAAACTTGACTCTTTTGATAGAAAGAATTTAAATAACTGGCTACAATTTGCTTGTATGCTGCCAGTATAGCTGAATACATATGGATTTATTTAGAAAAAGGTTGCATCATTTCCAGTAGCTATTTTTTTTTAATTTGGATTTGTTTCTAATATGAAAGTGCTTGTATTTGAGTTGCACACTTTATAAGTAGCTGAAGATACTTAATCTTTCCTGTTGACCCATAAAATTCACCAAGCTTGTATGGCTGTCTGGACAAAGTATGCACCTATTTCACTACCCCATATAGTATCTGCAGGTGCAAGATATTATAAATAATTGCTTAACATCAGTTTTCTGGAAGAATGAGGAAATATGGTACCAAAGTCCAGAAACTGGAGTGACAGAGATTTACAAAAATCCTTACTAATTCTTTTTATAATGCTGTCTATAATGATTCCAGACAGAAACAGAGAACTGTATAAATAACATAAAGGTGACAGATCATTACCATGATTAACTTGAAATGTCAAACATGAAAAATCTAGTGGTTAGGAAGACTAAAAAAAAAAAAAGGTGGAATGTGTCAATACAGAGCATCATCTCTAAGCAGAGGTAATAACTGCTGGGGAGGATCTCAGAATGGGACTTTATTGCTTGATCACAGGGTTATTGGTAACCACCTGCATAATGTATTTATAAAAAAGGCCAACATCCTCCTAAAATGCATCCTTTGGCCTACAGAGAGATGGAATTACCATGTAAGATACATGATGCTTAGAAGTCCTTATCTGGAAGACTGAGTGCAAATCTTTACACACAAGTTTGATAATACAGAAACCAGGAAAATGTATCCTGCAGAGCTGTTAATAGAATCAAATAAATTGATGGGGCTGTCTTCCATGAAAGAAAGTAAAAAGAGGTGCATTGTTCACCTTGCCACTCTGGAGAGTGTGTCTGGAAGACTTGCATGGAAGGAGCTATGAGATTAAAAATACTTACCTTGTTTTATGACACATTTATGAAAGGATGGGTGTGCCATGTTGGTCTATAATAGAAAGGATATTGCATTAAAAGAGAGAGAAGCTAGTTCCTGTTTGATTTCTTTGAGTAGATTGTTGAAATATAAGTGCTATATATAGAATTTTAATGCCACAGTAGTAATGGTTACAGTAGTAGATAACATTGATATTACCAGGAAAGATTTTGTAAAACAAATGAGAGATGTGAATGCAAAGCACTTGTCATTTTGTAAACTGAACTTTCCCAGCCAGTAACCTAAAGATGGGTGAGTATAGCAGTATTAGAGATGGTCTAACTTTGTTCCCCACTTTTGGTGTTCCAGTTTAGAGAAGCCTTGATGTCACTGAAAGGTCTTAGAGGAGTTGTACACCTTGCTCACTGCACAGTTTCAGATTTAGGCAGCTGTTGTCACATGGTGAAGAAAGAATTTGAAAATTTATGATGTCTTCTTCAGTTTATTAAAGCTCTAGGCATGCTGAGCTGGGTCAGTCCTGTTCTGTTCTTCTCCTGTCCTGTTTTTCCTGCCTCCCCCCAGTCCAGCCCACTATCTGGACAAGGTGTGTTTTAACAAGCCCTATTTATTTACTTCTTTCTTGAACTTGATCTGTTTGTGCTAGCTGCCATGCAAGGGTTATATTCAGTCCCCCCAAAAAGTTAAAATTATAATTTTTAGGGGATAAAATGACTTTATGGTGTATAAAATAGAGCTTGAAGTTCTCTCTCTCAAGAGCTAATACATAAGAACTAGCTCTGAAAGACAAGTTACAGGGAGGTCTTTTGTCATTCTCTCTGTTGAATCTGTTGAGTCTTGAGGCAGTGTATGCAACAAACACCCTTTTAAAATAGAAGTTGGAGGTCCAGTTTGCTATTTCACCACAAGGTAGTCTTTTTCAATCTGCACTCAGTTGTGCTCAGCAACTGTGTTATTTTGAGACATGAGTAATGCAGCTGTGCATTGCTTATTAATGAAATGTCAAGCAAAGAGGTGATTCTTGTCCTGCTTCGTAATAGATTTGATTGTCTGCCTTTATCTTGATGCCAGTTGTCACCGTAAGAAATGTGTGCATCTAAATCATATGAAAATGCAGTGCTTGATAAAAGATAAGAGAATTGATGATGCCATATTGTCTTAGTAAACAGCCAGTTTTATGTTGAGGGGAATTGTCATCTGTAAGAAAGTAATTTGTGTGTGTGCGCAGGGGACTAATGTCAGATATAACTGTGTCATAAGCATGTGTTGACCACTTGGATTCTTGCTCTATTCACTTCAGCTACAGTTCTAAATGACCCCTCTTTTCAGTCCTGCTGCTATTTCATTACACCTATTTTCCAGATCTTATAAAACTCATTCATAGGTAAAATAGTTAGGGAAATCCCTTTAATTGAGCAGCATGGGAAGACCACTGCCTATCATAAGGTAGCTGCCTGTCAGTGCTGCTGGGAAAGAGTAGTTAAATATGTTCTCCCCAAGCTGAGCTCTAGCAAAATAAGGGTACTGAGTACATGGAATGTAGCTCATGGCCTCATGGTACAGTGCTATCTGTGTGCTGGCATCTCTTCTACTTCTCCAGAAGATTTGTGATATTTTGTACTGTTCTCACAATCATGGATTGTAGGGTTATGGGCATAGATAATTTTAGATTTCTTTGTGTTATATTCTATTTTTTTCTAACTCCTTATGCCTCTATTGTCTTAAAAAACCTAGGGATAAAGTACAAGACTGTGAAATGTACTGAGAAAGACATAAAATGTATCCTGAGCATTGGCAAGATTACCTCCCTGTAAGAACAGAGCAGAAAGGGTCTAATTCACATTTTTCACTATGATTGAATTCATAAATTACTCCTGAGATTTCTGTGGGCCATTTTCGTCCCTCATTCACTATGAAGTAAGGAAATATTTTTAAAAGTACTGTCAAAATTGATCTTCCAAAAATGTGACCACAAAAACCTGGGAAGAAACAGAAACTGTATTTCCCAGATCCAGTTACTTGACCCAGCCTGGAGTTCCAAAGGCAAATTCCCATGTCACATAACATATTCACTGTTAAGGGGCCTAATCCACAGTGTGTTCAAATCTGCAGAAAGATCCCTTTTCCTTATCTCTTCTCAGATGATGTGCACTCCATTATCACATCCATACATGTGTATGTCACACACAGATCTTGAGGATGGTAAAATAATTTTTTAAGTAAGAAAAATGCATTGAAAATTTATTTTGGATATGTGTCTTTTATTTTTATTGCCATCATTAAAATATATTTGTGGTGTAAACACTGTTCAATTTGTATTATACAAAGCTCTTGATATTTTTTGAGGGGTCCAGATTGCTTCTATAAACACTGTTGATGCCTGATCTGATCACTGGGCATCCTGTTGCATGTTGGAAAACATTAATTAAATAAACAACAGCAACCACATTTGTACAAGTAAAGATGTTCTATATTTTGTTTTTTCTTTTTAACAAATGTACAAAGTAATTTTCATTTGCTGTTCCATATAGTTAATCTGCTTCTCTGCTTTCCCTTTATCACACAAAAGAATCACTCTTTCATTAAGATTTTGTTTAACAAAGAAAAACTATCTATACAAGTTTTCACTTCCAGGTATTTCTTCAGTTATTGTAGCCTCCAACATTCTTAAGATTTTCAAGTTTTATCTCCATTTTCCTCATTAATTCTCCTGTGTGATCCAGTTCACATTTCAGGTTTTGTATAGCAACATGTCACTGTCATTCATCAGGTTTCCTTTCCAGTCTGCCCCAACAAGTCTTTCCCCTCTGGATCCATAGTTTTTATTTTGTCTGTCCTTGCCTGTCAGTGTTTTTCCAAAGCTAAACCATAACCATAGAATCAAATTAAGTTACTCTTTACCATCACAGAATAAACCATGTGGTAAACTGGAGTATAATTTGCTCTCACACTGTTAATTTCTTCCCCTTTGAAGTCAGTCTGTTTCACTGTTTCAGCTTTGTCACATGCCTTGAAACTGGACTCCAAATTTTTTGAGCCAGAGGTCACTGACCTTTTCAGCTCTGCTTTCCTTATAAATCAGTGGCATTTGGCTTCACTCACAGCTGCAGCGCACTCATGCAGAGGAGGGAGTTGTTCTTCCCCAAAAAAGTTTACCTCTGTGTGACCAATGGAGCTTGATAGGAGTGATGGAGGGCCAGCCCAGCCAAACTCTGATTTAGCTATACAGCCAGAAAACAAGATCTTTCGAACAGCTCATCTGAGAACTAACAAATTAGCTTTGGATTTCTGGGAGGCTCTAATCAATTAAAAGTATTTCCTTGCCTCTGCTGCTGTGAGGAAGCTGCTGTAGCACTGCAGCAATGAGCTCAGCACCTCGAGGGCTGAGTCAGCAAGGAAGCGGCTGGCTGCACGATCACCGCTCTCCTCTCAGCTGCATCCTCTGTGTCACATTGGTTTTGTGAGATGCCAGACTGAAGGAAGGTATGGAACACACAAAGTGAGGCATGGATGTGGTGATGAGCTCACTTTCTGCCAAAGGCCAGATGCTGCCAAGGCTTCAATTTCGGCCACAAGGTGAGGTTTCACTTCAGCCCAAAAATACAGCACAGAGCATAAGGGACTGCAAAATAGACAAAGCTGTGCCCTGTTCAGAGTAGAAATTAATAAAAATGCTTAGATGACCTGCCAAGGAAATAACCTTACATTTTTTCAATGGCTTAATGACCCCCTCAACCTTTTTTAGAAATACCTTTGAGATTTCTTTTTCCTGCCAGCTATCTTCCTTTCATCCTTAATGGATTCAGACAGTTCACCCCTTGGCTTTAACAGAGGAAAGGTCTCTCTCTCTCTCTCTCTCTCTCTCTCTTTCTCTCTCTATCCCGTTCAATACCCCAAAGCTCTTTCTGTGGGGTATTGAATGGGATCTAGCCATGCATAGATGTTTCTTGTGGGAGGACGTGTGTTTGTATTTGTGGGTGTACATGTATGATTTATGTCCGTGTGTATTAGAGTAGTAGGTATCATGTATTTTAGCCTGGTCTGATAGAAAGAATTTCACCTCAATTTCTGTCCTCAGTCCACATAAGAAATCAGTGAATTCCCCAAGTATGCACGGTTTTGATCTGAGATCCTTTGAAATTTAGCCATCAGTACAAACACTGCAGCTTTAGGTACACTACACAACTGAAGGAAAGGCAATAATTTCACTATCCTGCATACTGTCCCTCTGGAGCAGGAAGCTTTGACAAATCAGGAAGCCATACCAGTCTTTTGTACAGTTGTTTGTAGAAAAATGAATGCTCTTCAAGAGAACTTTCCTCCCAGGAATTGTCACTGCAATGGAGTCTGCACTTTGCTCAAGAATAATCTTTATTAATTACTTCTACTCTCATATTTGACTATGTTCAGTCTATTACAGTGTCAATTCAATTTAGCTGTGGCTGATACAATATGGATGTATCTATCATTATCCTAGTATTCTGCTAGCTGTATTTTTGGATTTGAGTGATTTATAGAATCTCTTAATCCCAGTTCTACAATTAATCTTGCTAGGGACTTTAATCTCAGCTGACTGAAAAATGCCTCATCGGACTTGAAAGCTGCAATATGCTAAATCACCTCTAAATCAAAACTAAAATAACAGAAAACTCTGTTTTCTGTTAGGTCCTATGTAAGTTTCCTATGTAAGTCTCCCATGCCTAACAACTAACTGAAAAACTATTCTCAGCCCTTGAAAGCCTAGATGGTTTAAATCAGCTCTTGGACTACAAGGGAGGCCCTTTTCCTTTTTAAATATAATACACAGTGTATAGAGTCTGATCTTAATGGCAATATTAAACATCTCTTCAGGTTTTTAAAAAAACAATTGTAATATAGCACTAAATATCATTTTGTGATTCTTCTGTGGTAGACACTTCCGACCTATTTTGTAAGTTCAGCCTCATGTCTGAGGGGGCAATTCTTTTTGTTCCTGGCTTCTATTCTACATGTTCATACTTCTTTTATATGTTAAGTACACTTTTATCTGCAGTGTAATAGAAAAACAGTGCTTACAAGAGTAGATGCAAAAAAATAAACATTCCTTGTTATTTCTAACCTACGTTGTTAAAATGAGCCTTACTAGGCAGACATGCACTTTAAATTGCATTTATCACTGCTAACACAATTTTCACTTGAAGCTCTAAAACTCCTTAAGTACAAGCCCATTTGACTGATCACTTTCTACCATCTCTGGAACCCTGATGCAGGCAGGGCTTCAGTGGGCCTCCTCTCGCCCCCCTTCCCAGATACTGCCGTCATAAGGGCAGCCTTCAAACGCAATGCTCTCCTGTCAGCCTTATCCTTTACATTCATTTGCCTCGTCATACTTCTCTCATAGCCTCTGTCACATCCTATTAGCTCTCAGTGCCGTGCTGTGCTGCTCACAGCTTTTTCAGCTGCCTGCTGCCGTCCCCATGCTCCTCCTGGTGCTGACGGTGCGGCGCGTTCCCACAGCGCTGCCTCCCGCGGCCCCTCGGCTGTGCCCCCGCACTCCCTTGTTCTCCTCGCCCAGCCTTTCCATTTGCATCTTCTCGCTGAGAGCAGCCCGGGAACCCTTCATCCGTGACAATAAATGGAGTTGGCAGGTTTTCCCAGCAAGTGAAGTCTTTGGGTGTTTGCAGGCAGAAATCAGATGCAGGGGCGTCTTTGAGAGGGAGAGATGGACAGCCGACCAGCAGCAGGCCATTGTCAGAGGCAGCAGGATCAGCCCCAATCCTGCCCTTCTCAGAACAGCTCTTTCCAGGAGTGTGAGCTGCAGGGTGCAGGTCCCATGCTTGCACACCTTCAGTTTATTCCACAAATCACATCCCTGGGATGCTCCAGCCCTGGAAGTGTTGAAGGCCAGGTTGGATGGAACTTAGAGCAGCCTGGTCTAGGGGGAGGTGTCCTGCCCGTGGCAGAGGGGTTGGCACTGGATGGTCTTCAAGGTCCCTTCCAACCCAAACCATTCTGTGAGTCTGTGATGTGTTCAGCTTGCAGTGGTACAGGGCTCTGGACAGCTCAAACCCAAGTGGCTGCTTAAGTGTAATGTCTCTCAAAATGACAGAATGAGAGTTTTGAAGTGGAGGAAATAGATGTGAGCAGAAATATGTTAGACTGAGGAGAGAATTAATAACTATGTTTGTTGTGATTAAATGCAAAATACGTATTTGATAAGGCAACACCATGGAAATCTCTGAGATTTCCTTTCAATTCATTTATCTGATAATTCTTCTAGTAATTGGTAAATTGAATTGCCAATGATTCTTCTAATGAATAGCCTCCTTATTCACTTTGTTTACAATACACTAATTTATATCAGTAGCTTCTATTGATTTATTTAATCTTGATGCAAACAGCTCTATCTAACTAAGCTCCTCCTGTTTTCCTTACCAAGACTTTAGTGGTTTATCATTTCTTCCAATTTCATGTGAATACCCGGTACACAAAGCTCTTTAAGAGGTCCTGTAGAGGCATTGTATGGGGAATATCTCCTGCCTCACAGCATTGCTTTTCATATTGCTTGTCAAATATATTTTGGGAAGACAATTTGTCTGTTGGAAATTTCAGAAGCTATATAATTCGGCTGTATCAAGCCTGTTTTACTACTTCATAAAATTCATGTGATCTAAAAACACATAATATGTCGATGTTGTTTTCTTGTCCTCTTTTACACACACACACATAAATATACACAGATGTGAGAGAAAGAATTTTGTCCACATCATTACTATAAAATGAGAGCAGATGGACTGATCAGGACAGAAAACTACTAGTTTTGAAGTCAGTCTGCCTAGGACTTCTCATGTATGGAGTACCTAAATACCCAATGGCTGTTGAAATTGGGTGAGGAAGAAGAGGCCCTTGTTTCTAGAATAAGGTCTAGCAATAAAGTCTCGTGCCTGGAGCACCATGCGGGAGCCCTGTGGTGAACTGAGAGAGGTGTACACACCAGGACAGTATAGCCTGCATGCTTTGAACTTCAAAAGGGAGGTTTTATTTTATAAAAGTTAAATGGTCAGTAAATCTTAAAAAAAAAAACTTGCTCTCTTATAAAAGAGCTTTTTTGCTGACTTTCCATAAGGAACTGCTAATTGTAAGAAAGATTATGCTGATTATATGAAAATCATTTTATAAAAACTCATAGTGACTTTGCCAGAGAAAGCTTTTGATGCTTGGCAAATTACCATCTTGTTTCTATTCTGAACATCCCTATCCCAAACAGTAATCCATTTCCCTTGTCCTCTCCTTCTCTTCCTTTGTTTTCAGAAAACTTTGTACTGTTTAGGACTTTTTTTTTCTCTCTCTTGGATACATCAAAGATTATCAAGGTTCCTTTTTACTTATCCTGCTGTTAAATCTGGGTGCAAAATGAGTGCATTTATATAATATAGATATTTATTTTTATTGTATAGTGCTGCTGTGTATTCAATTTTTTCCCCTGCAACTGTTCAATGAGACAGTGAGTAGTTACTCAGCTTCATAATTACAATGAATATAATGAATAATTACTCACATTGCATACTGATTCATTTTCAGTAGTATTAAAGGTGAACTCATGTGGTTGCTATTATATCCATTTAAATTGTTACCACTTTTGGCTGCTAATGTCTTGCATGGTGCATTTCGCCAAAGAAGCACAGCACAGTTTGCATATCAGACTTCCCTGTAGGTCAAGCAAACGTAATTACAGATTATTATTTCCTGCTAATGCAGATACCATGTATTTTCCTTCAATAAAATTATTTTTATCTGTTTTTTACCAAGTAAAATTAGATGTAATCAAGTGTTTTGAGAACTAGATGACATTCGTTTCTTGCTGTAAACTTAAAATGTACTCTTAAGTCGTGAACATCATATTTTTGTACACTCTTTGTGATGAATCATTAAGTATCTCAACAATTGTTCATGCTATAAATCTGTACTCACAAACTGGAAATAGTCCACCCTGTCTTAGAAAGGCAGCCTCAGTGCTCATAGATAAATGAAGTGCACTCTGTAAGAAATTAAAGGATGCTAATTCATAGAAAGGTTATTGCATGAACGTTGTGTCATTTAGAGCTATATACACTTTTCCTTTAGACTGTTTTATTTTTCTCACATGACTGAAGACTGTAGGCCTGATCTTGTTTTTATTTTCTCTGAGTGGACAAATGCATTGCTCATAAAGTCTGACAAACTGAGATGGGAACAACTTAGTCTCTCCTGAGCTCTATGAACATCATCATAAATGGCATCATATTTTATATATATATTTATATATATATATAACCTTTTCTGTATGCAGTACAACTTCTTCCACTTCAGGTAGTGCCACTGCAGTTTTATTAAAGCAGAATTCCTGGGGAATATTTGAGGAAGACAGAAATTTCATCTCAAGAGGCATGCAGAATTCCATCCTTGTAAGAAATGAAAGTTCTTGAAAGGAACTTCCCAAAATCATGGGAACGAGAGCCCTGGGAATCTCAACTCTGCTTCCAGTGTTACCTGAGCAAAAGGAGGTTGTTTTTTGTTTATTTTCAGGGTGGCTCTGGGAGTTTTTCCTCTCTCCCTACACAGTCACCAGGCTCCAGTGACTGAGTAGCAGGAGGTGAGGGTTTGAACCCAAACAGGCTGATGAAAGCAAACCCTGAGGGCACACTGTAAGCCTTTGCATGTAATTTGTAAAACTAGGGAATCATTTCGTCCTCCTGATATGTTTTTGAAGAAGATTGCAACTGAATTCAGTGAAGTCTGAAAGTGTGTGAGATGGTGTACCAGGCACCATAGTGACTGTTGTGTTTAGACCTCCGTGCAAAAGAAAGATATTAAGTTATTTTAAGACTACATAATGCTGGAAAAATGGTGTTCAAAATCACTCTGAGATCCTGAAATTACTTATCTTGCCTTCAACTAGTTGCTTCCAATCACTCAACTGAAATCCATCTTAGTTTCCTCTTCCCAGGTTTTATAAACAGTCTTTTTTCAGTCCTAAAACCTACTCAGTGAACAGTCAGACACAGCTTTGCATGTTTGGCATTCAGCAGTAGATGACAGATGAGTTTATTATTGTTTACTTCCAACACTGATTGAATAAAATTTGATTGAAAATAAATTCCATATCATTACCTTTTGGAAGTTTGTTTATAGTGCTCAGTTTTCAGAAGGTAGTACCATTTTTCCCTATTTCCCGTAATTTGCATTTTCCTGACCTACACTTTTATTCAACAAAAATTAGATATGCTTTTTAAATTTCAGAATGAAAGAGAATAAATCCATAGAGAACACTTATGGTTCAAGAAAATCCATAAATTTCTCCTCTACCATTTAATTGTCTGAAGGTGACTTTGCCTGCACACCCACACAGTCCTTAGAGCCCCTGCATGAGGTTGTTTAGGTGTTTTCATTAGGGGATCTTAAGAACAAAGATCTAATTTTGAAGATGTATGCAGATTTTGCACTGAAAGAAGATATGTAATAAAATAAGGAATTTTCAGTCAGGACAAGCTGTGTATTTCTTTGTGGCTGCAGCTACTAGATGAAATGGATGAGAGGCTCCTAAATCATTTGTGTGTTGTGAATTACTGGGCTACATCCAGTGATAAAAATGGGTGTAAAATCCTGCTGCTAACTCCAGACGATTCTGGAGGCCACAGGTCCATATCATAACAGAACTGAGGGAGCTGAACTGTGAGGTGTGTGGCTGAGTTTCCCCCCTGTCCTTTCAGATGCATTTCAGGCTGTTTCTCAATGGCTCTTGGCAGACTTCCAGCCTCTTGCTGCTTTGCTCAATCATCTGCAGTGTGAGTAGTTTAGTAACACACCAAGAGAATTACAGCAAGCATGATGAGGTGGTGTGGCTGCCTTGTGTGAAATATTCTGCTGTGCCCTGGGAGTTCAGGTGGAAAATCTGCCTGGAAATGGCTTTTGGGCTTACTGGTTAGTATGAGTTTGAGTGCAAATCCACCACTAACTCCCAGCAGCTGGAGATAAGTTTGAAGTAGTTGTTTTCTCTCTTTTGAGGGAATTTTCTCACCAATCCAAAGGAGAATGGAGTATTGTGGCATGAATGCTGAGGAGCTGCCCCTTTGTTGAAGTGCTTTGCCTTTTTGGGACTCTCTAGAAGTAGCAGCTGCCAGAAGGCAAAAAGATGGTGTGATGAAAATCCAAACATGGCTACTGGAAGGATGCAATGCTTTTCATTTCTTCTGCCATGGTAGCTGACTTCCATCTTCTCTTCCATGGAGCTGGTTTTGTGTGGTTTGGTAGAGAGGAGATGGACCATTCCTCAGGAGGTTTTTTGTAGGGGGATAGAATATAAGAAAATAAAGATAGTGTAGAAAGTAATCTCACCCCTAAGGAGTTGCAGCTGGGCCAGTTATCAAAGATTAGGAACAGGCCTGACTTTACCAGGCCCCAGCTGTAACCAGTGAGACGAAGATGCTATAAAAGAGTGGGGTGGCTGNTATATATATATTTATATATATATATAACCTTTTCTGTATGCAGTACAACTTCTTCCACTTCAGGTAGTGCCACTGCAGTTTTATTAAAGCAGAATTCCTGGGGAATATTTGAGGAAGACAGAAATTTCATCTCAAGAGGCATGCAGGATTCCATCCTTATAAGAAATGAAAGTTCTTGAAAGGAACTTCCCAAAATCATGGGAACGAGAGCCCTGGGAATCTCAACTCTGCTTCCAGTGTTACCTGAGCAAAAGGAGGTTGTTTTTTGTTTATTTTCAGGGTGGCTCTGGGAGTTTTCCTCTCTCCCTACACAGTCACCAGGCTCCAGTGACTGAGTAGCAGGAGGTGAGGGTTTGAACCCAAACAGGCTGATGAAAGCAAACCCTGAGGGCACACTGTAAGCCTTTGCATGTAATTTGTAAAACTAGGGAATCATTTCGTCCTCCTGATACGTTTTTGAAGAAGATTGCAACTGAATTCAGTGAAGTCTGAAAGTGTGTGAGATGGTGTACCAGGCACCATAGTGACTGTTGTGTTTAGACCTCCGTGCAAAAGAAAGATATTAAGTTATTTTAAGACTACATAATGCTGGAAAAATGGTGTTCAAAATCACTCTGAGATCCTGAAATTACTTATCTTGCCTTCAACTAGTTGCTTCCAATCACTCAACTGAAATCCATCTTAGTTTCCTCTTCCCAGGTTTTATAAACAGTCTTTTTTCAGTCCTAAAACCTACTCAGTGAACAGCCAGACACAGCTTTGTATGTTTGGCATTCAGCAGTAGATGACAGATGAGTTTATTATTGTTTACTTCCAACACTGATTGAATAAAATTTGATTGAAAATAAATTCCATATCATTACCTTTTGGAAGTTTGTTTATAGTGCTCAGTTTTCAGAAGGTAGTACCATTTTCCCTATTTCCCGTAATTTGCATTTTCCTGACCTATACTTTTATTCAACAAAAATTAGATATGCTTTTTAAATTTCAGAATGAAAGAGAATAAATCCATAGAGAACACTTATGGTTCAAGAAAATCCATAAATTTCTCCTCTACCATTTAATTGTCTGAAGGTGACTTTGCCTGCACACCCACACAGTCCTTAGAGCCCCTGCATGAGGTTGTTTAGGTGTTTTCATTAGGGGATAAATGGAATTAGAGTCCAGCATTTAAAGGAAACATTTAAGTGACATCAAAGGTAAAAATATGACCATAATAAAGAAAATGCACTTCCCCTAGAAAGGTATTAACACATGGTAGAATAGGAGGACACTGCATAACCTTATAATGTAGGTATGGTAAGCACAACATGCAGAAAGTTACATCTCAGCACTTCCCACATTATCAGCAATTTGAGGCAATACATGGATGAGGAAAGCAATGCGTCATCCCATTTGCACTCTGCTGCCTCGGGGTGAGACCTGCAGCCTCCAGGCCACAGTTTCCAGTGCATTAAGGCTGTCATTAATACAGCTTCTTCTGCAATGCTAAACACTGTGATTATTTTCATTAATTGATTAAATTGATTTTTCAGTATTAAAATTAATTAATAAAATATAACATATTGTCATTATAAGCTAACTAATACGTTGATTATTTAAATATTTAAATGCCTGCCTGTCTCAGGTGACATTGGTGACATTGTCAGCACTAAGCAACAAGCCTTATCTTGACTTTCTCAATCTCACAGGTTTAATATGTACTCATAGTGAAAAAATGCTAAATTTCGGGTCTAAGCATTTTCTAAAAACAGCCTTCCAACTGCAAACAGGTGAAGTCTCATGTACAGTTATCCACCAGGTGATGGCAATGAAGTATTGAACAGCTCATGAATGACATGAACTACCTCCATTCATCTCAGTGGCTCTGAATCCTGCCAAATTCCCAGTGTCCTTGTTTCAGTGCTTCAGAAGCAGCTGAGGCAGGGGAACAAATGTGTGGCAGCGTCTGTCCTCTCTGCTGGAGGCAAAACACTTACACTTAAAATACACACTCAAATCGATGACCTCTCTGGAGCAGGTTGCAAGCTCAGACTGACCTGTCTATAAATATTTTAGAGGGTATAATTTAATCTCTGCAGTGGATTCAGTGCTTCCCCCACATTCAGTGAGACCACACATATTTTATTACTCAGTATTTTTAGATGCCACTGAATGAAGTCCTCAAATTTTTCATTGTGGAAGTATAGGGAAGCATCGTAGTTGAGGTAAAATACTTGAGCATAGGCTTTATTCCGATGGTGTACTGAAAAGTTAGCATACAGTATTTAAAATTAAGCAGGTGTTTTTACTGAGTCCTGGGACATCCTGCTAGGGAGCAGTCACTGATTCACTTCTAAGTGGAGTATAAGAGTTCCTGGAGTTAATCTACCTAGGGAATAAATGAGTACCTACAATTCCTAGGATGGTCCTCCACTCCATCTCCCTTTCTGGTCACTTTGTGTAAAGTAGTTTATGGCTTTTGTGCATTAGCAACCTTCCTTGTTCAAAATAGCTTCCCCTTGTACACAGACATTTAATTTTATCACCAAATTATAATTATTTAAATAAATAAC
>WBNQ01043493.1:0-16582 GCA_013401375.1 Spizella passerina | reverse complement strand
TTCTTCGGCTTCTTGGCGGCGGGCCCGGGGCGGTCTTGGCCATTGCGGTGTAACCGGGAGCACCGGGCAGGACCGGCCCCGGGCCCCCCGGGTATTGCAGCGCGGCCGGCGATGGTTGGCCCCGCCCCGCCCGGTGCTCCGCTCTCCGCCCAGTGCTTCCTCGGGTGAAATAGAATGGCTTTTTTCTATTTTATCTGTCAGGAAATCCTTTTTCTACATCTGTGAGACCGTGGGAGCCGCTGTTTTTCGCCTGTTGATGTCTTGTCGAGAAAAGAGCTGGATTTGAGTAGCTAGGGGGTAAGGAACCCCGAGTCCGGCCAACAAATGGACCTCGAGAACGTGAAAGTTTTGTTTTTCTTCGTAAATTAGAAATTCTTCTTTAAAGTTATTGTGAGTCAGAAAACTCAATATCAATATTCAGAGCGTCCTTTTTACCTTAGATAAGAAAGCAAACAGTTAGAGTCTCATTCTTTAAAACAAAAAGGTTTCAAAGAGAGTGAGGTAGCACAAAGCTGTGCTGCCGCTTCTACTGGAGTTTATACCTCTGGCTACTGTGAAACACTCAGATTTAATTTTTTTCCTTTACGTCCAAAGTTTCCAGACGTTTCACACTTCTATGCATGAAGTATGAGACAGCACATACTTTATCCCCCTCTTTGAAACACTTTCCAGTTAATGTAGCAAAAGGCTCTGAAATATCAGTGGAATAATTTGGGGGCTGAACACCAAAGATTAAAAAGTTTGCGTTGGATCACAGAGCTTCATGTAAGTCTCTGGTGCACAGAAACAGATCACACTCTAAATGGAGCACGCAGTGCTAAATCTTAAAATTCGTTCATGTGATTCATTAACATGCAAAAAGAAATGGACAGATCTTGAGTCCGCAAGAGATATCAGAGCACCATTCTATTAATATTTTGATCTAAAGCTGGAAAGAAAAACCACAGTTTTTGCTCACTGCCTTTTTTCTGTGTTACAGATGATATCACAGCAGTTTCTGTACATAAAAGCTTTGGCTGCAGCACAAAGTGAGGCAAAGCTCTTTATGCATGTTGTGGTGACTATCCCATTAGCACACATATATTCTTACCAGCTACAACTTTGGGTATAGTTTTGTGTCTCTGTCATGAGTTCCCAATTCCTTTACCTTGAAATTTAATGGCCATCAATAGTTTAGCAGGGCCAGATTGCTGCATTTACTTATACCTCACATAAACAAAATGCACTGGAATGGTTTAGGTATGATGCTGAGCAGTTATGATCAACTTCCCTTTTTCTTTTTCAACAAGATAAAAATTCTGTGAGTGGAAAAATACCACCTCACTCCTCTATTTCGTTCCACTAAAGAACAGTAAAATTAACATCTTGAAGATTTTGGAAGACTCTGCATCTTCAATTAATTCACAAAATCTGATTCAAAAAAACCTCATACAGGCACTTTGACAATTTCTTGCATAATTATGGTAAAAAGGACTTTAGGGAAATAAACACAATTTTCTTGCATTTATGTTTTCTTTCTAACTCCTCCTTGCCATCGAGGTCCCCTAGGTGAGGAATTATGATGTTATCATGAGGCAGAGAGTGCAATAAGATGGAAAATTCTGCAAATCTGGATCTGGGCTTTCAAACTATGCTGGAAGTGGGATGGTTTATAGAGTAAGGTTCACTGGAAATTTTATAAAGCCAAGAGAACTTGACTGTATGACATTTACTCCATGCAGTAGTAGGGGGCATAAAGAATTGAATAGTGAAATTGTTGATGTCCCCTAAAGTTTCCTGCAATCAGGTGGATGAATGTGTGTTTGCTCTGTTCCATCTAGGTCTGGTATAATCCTTGATGTTCCTTAAAAATGAAGTGTGCTACAGTGTCTGAGCAGGTTTTTGTACTCACCAACTCTGCAATCACCAATGCCAATACCTGTGTTGGGACAGAAACCCTTCTACCTCCCCCGTTCTCTGCAAATCTTATTTTACAAGAGTAATAATGCATCACAATAGCACGCTTCCTTCCAGCCTGTAATGTAATATTCCCAAAACTGTTTTCCTTTACACACACAGCTGGCACACAGCTGTATGCCTAAATCCTGTATAGTGGTGCCAACCACAACATCAACTATCTCCAGAGGAAAAGCTTCTCAGTATGTGCCACAGCAACACTGCCACACATTGTGGTAGTCCTCATCCACTCCACTTTTGTCTCCACCATTCTCTATCAAATGTTAGATTGAGCAACTTGAGGTTAAATTTTGTAATTATTTTAGGGGCTCCTACTTATTTGATTTTCCTCTTTTGGTTTTATTCCAATATTCTCTTTCCTTATTTGTATAAAGATTATATAATCTCATGACCATTTTATATACAAGCACTCAAGTCATTTTTAGGGGAAGGACGCAGAAGTAGAAGAGAATAATCAAGCCCCATAAGGAGATAGGAATACAGCATCACCTCATAGAGTAGTAAATACACAAAGGCTGTGGTTCATGGCTCACTCTCCTCCCCCAAAACCTGCTGCTTCTTTTGTGATTAGCAGCACAAAAACCTGAAGTTGTGCACCAGAAATCATTACTCCAGTCATGGTCAAACTTAATTAAGATACATGTAGCAGCACATATTGTCCTGCAATGCAGACATGAAAAAGAACAGCTAGGAAGGATCCTTGCTGGGAGAGATTCTCCCTCCCTCTTGTGCATTTACCATCACAATTACAGCCAGCCTTGCTACTTCACCCTAGAAGAGGTGAAATCAAGAACAGCAGGATCTCAGTGGCATTCCAGGCTGTCTGCATGCACTGACAATATGGACAGAGATCTCTGCTAGAGCAGCAAGAATCTGCCAGAAAATCCTACAGAACAATTTATTTTTTGCAGGTGCTATCAATGTGAGCCAGCTTGTACTGCAAGAGATCAGATCTGAAAGCCCCTTAGACCCCTTCCCAGACAGCATGGAAAGTATAGATTATTATCACCAGTAAGAAATGCCTATTAACTTGCAAAAATATATGGTAATCCAAACCAAACTTAGTGCCTGCTTGCCAGCTAAAAAAATTGCAAGATCAGGGTAGCTTTCCAATTATTGCATGTTCTTTTCAATCATTGCACGTCCCTTTTGTGATATTTGGCTCTAGGACACAAAGCCAAGCGGCCACCATAGATGGCATTAAAAGTCCTAGGAAAAGGACCTTACAAAGGCCCAGTGTTCAGCTGTTTTTACTCATACTGAGGATAATTCTTCAATTCTTCCATTCTTTCTCCTATTCCTCCCCTCCCTTATGACTTTTCCACATGAACATCTAACTGCACTGCATTTCACATTGCCTTTCCCAAACATGTAAAGCCCATCTCTGTTTTGGAGATAGGAGAACTGAGAGTCATTCACAATTCTCAAAAATACAGTTGATCAGATCCTCCAATTTTATTCTGATTCACGTTTTCTACCCTTCTACTGCTGAGGCCCAGCTATCGGTGTTAATTCTCAACATTTCCTGTCAGCAGAAAAAAGGTTCAGAGATGATTAATCTAATTTCATTTGAAAAAAAAATTAAAAACCCCCAAAAACCAAAACCTGTTCAAAATGTAGTGAATTTGTCTGTTTTTATTTTAACTTTTAATTTGCCACAAACCTGAGCTCCCTGCCATACACACACAGAAGCAAGGCCAAGAAGTCAGCTGCAGGTGGGATCAGAATGCGGCCTGGAGAGGAGCTCTGGGCTCAGCCCCAGCTCCAGGCATTGGATGCTCCCTGGGGCNCATGCAGATGTTTGACTTCAGTCCTAGTGGAGACAGAACCAGATTTTAGTTATAACAAAACTCTACTGCCACTTGCACTTACCATTGACACTGATGTACTCACCATGTTTAAGTTCAGGATGGCCGGGAACAGTTCTTGCACCTCACTTTGGTAATTCCCAACTCTTCTGCCATCAAACACATAAAAATGTGGGAGTAGCTTGGCTCACCTTTTGTAGGGCTCAGAGCAGTCAGTTGCATCTGAAACACCCTTGCACCTTCACTTCAGCACCCTCACAAGAAAACATCTCAAGAGCAGCCAGCTTCAGTTTCCAAAATATCCTTCTAAAATAATAGCATTTCCATCCCATTCAGCAGTCACAAAACCTGAAGGGGACAGCAGGAAGAGCAGCTTGTTCCACCTTTCAGCTGCTGTCTGGAGAAAATCCTGACCCACGGTTTTGGTTTGGATGGCAGTGCACACATCTCCCTACCAACTCCTGATGGGGACTCACATCTTTTCCCATTCCACTCTGAACCACGACATTCACATCCCTTAGGCACTTTTATTTCCTCTGAGGCAGCCGGTCTTAAACTGCTGGCTGACTGCAGCTCTGGTGGTTCACTGGTTCCCCTTTGGTAGCCACCCTGGTCAGGCAGAGAACAACCTGCAACTTCTCCACTTTCTGCAGAGAAGCCAGGAAGATGAGTTACCACCTCTTAAAAACAAGCTCATAATGGCTCAGAAGAGGTGGATGGGAACTCTAGAGGGAGAAGAGGTTGCCCCTCTCTTGCCCCTGTGTTGCTGGAGGTCAGGGATTGAAGATGATGTTCCCAGCACTTTTCTAGAGGACACTGGGATGCAGAACCAGCAAAGGAAAGGAGCAGTTTGGCACAGATATCCAGCAGCTGAAATGCTGCCCTGAGCCAAGAGCAAAAATAGCTGCTGGTATCACTGCACCTGTAAAGACAGGGGAAATGCATGAATTTGGGCAAGCAGGCAAATTCAGAGAGAGCTAGAGGAGGAGGAATGCTTCTGGTGGGCTGCTTCACCACCTTATTTTTCAGCATATATAAGGTCTGTTATGTAAAGTGCTTAGCTGTGGGATCCTGAATACATCCTTGTGTCTCTTGTTCCTTTTCCACTAACTCTTCTGGCAGTTTTGATGAACTGATGAACAGATTCTGAGATTTTTTTTTTGAAATTACCAGCATGAAGCAATATTCTTTCCTTCTTGCTGACATCTATTCAAATGAGGACTCCTATGACAGCTGTCTAATCATTTCCATATTAATAATCTAAAAAAAAAAGATATTTTGTTCCAGAATCCTTACAAGGGAAATATTCTTGTTGGCTTTACAGAAACCTTTTCTTTTCCAAGAAATATAAAGAGAAGAATGCTGTATGATATTTCCTTAAACATGGGAAAGTCTCAACCATCAAAGGCCCAGAACAAGGGAATTTACAATCATGACCTGAACAGTATTATAAAAGCTGTGCCAGGTCAGAGGGTAGCTTCAGGAAGCAAACATTCATCTGAAACTAACATCTAAGGCCACCTCCATTCATCATTTGTTCTGCCCAGGAGGTAATGAGCAAACCATTGGCTTCCTCCCTGCCTCTGTTTCCCTACATATCAGGTGAGAACAGGAACCTCCAAAGTTCATTGAAAATGCTGCAGAACAGCAAGGAAATGAATTGTCTGTAGCTCCATGTTGATAATCAGAGCATCCAAACTGATATGATTTTTGAGTTTACATCAGGAAATGCATCAGCCACCATATGCTTCCCAAAATATATAAAGTGGTGAGAAGTAGGCGGCCTGATTATCAGTGCCTACTTGCAATCCACCATGCTATTGAGGAAAGGATTCCTCCTGAGGAGCAGATTTTAAGGAAGGAGGCTGCTGTTTCCTAGGCTCCCTCATGACCACTGGCTGTGGGAAGACCTGCCTACAGAATGGCTGAAGAAGGAGGAGTTCCAGGTGCAATGATTGCTGGTGCTGAAGCTAAAGGAAGATGATGCTCTTCTTCAGACATCACTGTAAAAGAGGCACAAAGTACAGCAACATTTTTGCTTTCTGAGATCCAATACAGCTCCCTGACTGAACCAGGTTCAAGGAAGGGCTGACAGGAAGAGAACATATTCACCCTTTCTGCCCAGTTCCAGGTCTCCAAGTCTGCAGAGCTGCTGTGTGAAAACATTTTTTTTTTCTAGAGCTATACCAGCTCACTACAAAATGTGGTCATCTGCTCTGAAAACAATCCCTAGATGTCTGATGTGCTGCAAATATAAAATAATACCCAGCCTAGAGGGGAGCCCTACAAGAGATATTAGTCAAAATCTGATTTTGGTATCAATAATGCAATTTGTCCTTAAAGGCAGGGTCCACAAACACTTTTCAAAGCAGGTTTGTCAAATACAGAGACTTGATTCTTGATGGACATAAAGGCCATCCCAACAGCCATATATCTCCTGCTAAATACTGAGTTAAGTATGGATGCAAGCAGTGGTACCTGTTTGACAAATATTTGGGAGGTACAGAAGGCCACACTGCATGCTCATAGCCAGATGCCCATTTCTCTTTGGATCTAGTGAGATCCGTCCCTCTTGTGCAAGTGTTCTGTGGTTCAGAAGTGTTTCCAAGTCTTGCTGGTGTCAGCAGGGTCAAAAGGTACCTGAAAAATCCATGAGGGGGAGAGGCAGAGATGCACTGCTGCCACACACAGTCTTCCTTCCACAACAGCATCTCCTGCTCACTGCAGGACAGCAAGGGCTGGTCAAGGGACCCTCTCTGGCCCAGAGCAGTGTCTGTGGGACAGGATATTTGGAAATGGAACATAAACCTAGCCAACCTGTGGGACATCAAACGAGGCAGGAAAGGGATAAAGAATTGCTGTCTATAATTTGTCACATATTATAGAGCAGGGGCCTGGAAGAGATGGACTGGAGGAGCTTTTGGGGATGACTCTTCCTTCTCCTGGCTCTAGAGGGAGCTTCAGAATGTGAATAAACTGCGTGTGAACCTCTAAAGAGGGCTGAAATGAGGTGACATGCATCTCTAGCTGAAGTTCAAGGTAACAATTTTTAACTTTTCCTGGACTTCTTTAGGCCTCTGTGTCTCTGTCATGTTTCTGTTGTGCCAGAAGGGAGGATTAGTCAATGTAACACAGCAGCTTTTGAGGCTCCTAGGCAATCTCACCCAGAATTTGACAAAGCAGTCAAGATTCCAGAGACACTGACTTCTTGAAAGTTTTACAAAAATAAGTAGATTTTGTAGGTGAGAAGAATCCAGACTTCCTTTTTTCAAGAGAAATGCAGCCTTGTGAACTCAGCTATCATGTAGTCCATTTGAAAAGAGACACCAGAAACCAGGTTACCTAGTTTCTACCTTTTACCAACATAACAGGTTTCTTTGCAGCTCTGGAAATATGTTAACAATTTTCTATTTTCTGTAGTCCTGGAGGGGATAGGTAGCCACACTGCTCTGGAGATGCATGTCACCTTATTTCTGCAGTGCTAGTGCCAGCAGAGCCCATGGGTGGCTGCACTGAATTCCAGTGCCAGCTGTGCCACAGCCAGTGCCAGGCTCACGGGCACTGTGAGGAGCTGCTCCGCTGTGCACCAGAGCCTTGTGCCACACAGCCTGCACTGAACATGGAACTAAAGCTGGCAAATGGCAGATAAGCTGCTCTCTTTAAATGCATTGCAGGAATTCATTCTCCACGTCCAAATAAATACTCGGTCTCTGCAAATGCTGCTAACAGTGTTTCGACAAGGCAATTTAGGATGGAGTTTTTGTTCCATGAATGATTGCTCTCAAAGCAGGCACAGTCAGTGTGCTTGGCTAATTTTCTGCTTAAATGGAACTAACAAGAGGTGTTCTCATCTCACAGGCTTTCCTGTTCCCTCCACTCTGCTCTGCTCTTTGCAGCTTTCTTCAAACCCAGCTGAGGACCCATATACACTGCTGACCAGAGCCCAGGGCAGCCTGTCACATTCTGGAATGCTTTCAAAAAATTAATTTGTATCTGCTGGTAAGGTTACTAAAAGCTGACACAGCCCTTTTGTTCCAATTTGCTTTCTTTGTTTTAGTTTTGGCCTATTCTAGTTTCTGCTGATTCTGAATTAATATCTTGCTGTGAAAAGTTAAGATTTGTCTTTGATACAACTGAAAAAGAAAATAAAGGAAAAAAAGACAGCTTGTAGCTCCAGGGTCCACTAGTTAAGGTTGAAAGTACCAAGCATGGCAGAAATCTGTTAGAAAGATGGTATATAAGTGTAAATTTACTCAAGTTTTCTCCGTTATTTGATCAAAACAATGTTAGTAAAGGAAGTGTTTATTTGAAACTCCAGCTTCAAATTTTACACATTTGCGTTCAAATGTTACATCACAGTAGCTGCAAACAGCTTCAATCAGACACTTCTGCCATATATCCCTTCTGCTGGAGAGACCAGGAGTGAAAAACCCGTCCTTTCTGCCAAACTCCCCTGAAAGGAAGAGAGCTGAGGCAATAAAACATCCTTCCTTCCCTTTTCTGGTCACCTGCTCCCAGAGAGTGCCCTCAGGCATTCCAAGAGGATGTGGCTGGATGGGAAAGGGTGGAGCAGAGGTACCATTTTTGGCCAGGGTCATTGTGAAACACCTGCTGTGCCCCTTCCACCATCAAGCCCAAGGTCACCAGCAGAGGGGCAGCAGTGCACAGCAGGCAGCATGGCCAGGCCTCCCCAGCTTGCAGAGCCACCCAGTGAAGGTCTGACCTCCTCCACACATCTGGAGATCCCTGATAAGCTAAGATTCACTCCAAGCAGGCTCCTGGAACCTACCAAGTGACCAGCAGATGTACTTATATCTGGGCAAGTGTACTAATGGCACTAGAAGCCTTTCAGTCCTTGGCAGGTCTGAGAGAAGACACTTTTCTCCCATCCAGCTCTCATTCCCACCTGGTCACCTTTGCTGGAGCTGGTCTTTCTAATTATCAGTGGGAGAGAAGACCAGCAGACTCACCAGAGGGATGTTTGTGAGTGTCAGCAGATAGCAAATAGCAAAATGCTGTGGTACAGCCACTTCCTAGGAAAATAATATTTCTTTTTATAATATATGTCTCTTTTCTAAAATCATATTGACATCTGCAGCTGCTCATGTGAAATCCATACTTTCTGGATATGTACCATATTATAGGGGTGGATTATGGGGAAACACTCTCTTTAAATGGTGAAGGAGCCCAGGGATGATTCCTCAGCCAAGATCGACATCTGATCTTGATGAAGTGCAGATCTTCCAGGGGACATGAAAGTCTGGTAGGGAATAGTCTAAGAAAAATGAGTTGTCTCTTCTGCACTCTCATCAGGTCCTTGCCCACAGACTGAGAATTGCAGGAATTTCTGACAATGTTTTGCAGCTGTTTATATTGAAAGAAGAGAACTGAGAAAGGAAAGAGAGCATCCAAAACTTTTTCATCATCTTAGGCTCATTCTAGACCCTTTTTTCCCCTTTTCTTTGTTATTTCACTTTTACCAAAACTCGCTGTCCTAACAAGGACATATGTGGAGGCACAGATTCTAACACAGATGCAGTCACATAAAAAAAAGTGCCCTATTCTATTTGGGAATGTGAGAAAAGAACTCTCCATCAACTGCAAGTCCTTGCCAAGGAAGATGGGCTCCAATTCAAGCACATGCTTGCTAAAACAAAGGGAAAGGATGAAGCACAGTTTCCTTCAGTGTCAAAGCTCACCTTCCTGTTAACGTGCAGTATGTACAAATTGTAACAGACCAGAACTGCACATTCAGGCATCTTTAAAATGGTGTTTTCTCTTTTCATGTCTGTGACAGGTTGAAATAACTTTTCCATGCTATTTATTTTTTCATTCACGTTTCCTCTCCTGTAGCTCCACCCCTGAAAAAACATTTTATATACTATTTCACACCTATTTTAACATAATTGAAAACTCAGTTGCTGTTGAAATGAATAATCCTAGCCTTCTCCTCTCCCTGCCTGCTGCTTCTCAGTCTCAGCCATTTTTAAGGTCAGCTCCAGTGATTGTGTGGCTACGCATCCCACAAATTCAACAGGAAAGCCTCACCATTCAGTTACAGCTAGATAGCTTTCAAATTAAATAGGTCAGGGACAAAATCAGAGCTTTCATGTCAACAAATAGTCCTGAACAGCAGGAACCCACCAAACAAGAAAGCAGATGCCCTATTTTCAAGCACAGCTGCTCAAAAGAAATGTCCTCAGCACCATAGGCCCTGTGTCAATAAAGACACATGGCATGCATACCACCAAGCACCATCAAAACAGTTATTTTTCCTGATCCCATCAAAAGAATCTTTGATTGAAACTGGCCCTTGTTCAGCATGGAAGGCAGTGCCAGGAGTGGCACTTTGGCTGTTCCTCCCCATCACCTTCATCACTTTTTCCCTCTGGCCACATCTGTCCGGCACAACTGCCAGGCAACAGCAGCCGCAGAACAGGGGATCCAAAGGATCCCTTCCTTCTGATAATGGCTTGGTGGACAGGCACTTCAGGAAAACAGGAGGGCTGTTTCTTAACCATTGTGGTGCCTATGGTTAAGAAACAGAGTAAAACCACAGGGTGATCACTCCTTTTGCAGCATGTTTTTATGTACTGGGAAGGAGAAGGGATGGGAATTCAGAGCAATGATCTCGCTGTGGGGCTGCTTCCCTTTTATGGATTTTCCCAAAGAGCTGGGATTTTAAAAGTACACTGGCCTTGAATGGAGCAGTTGGCTGGCTGATAGCTCCCCTGGCTCTAGATGTGTAGTGGGGGGAAACTTCAGTCATCAAACAATTGGCAGCTCCAGCACAGAGTAAAGTCAGTTGCTATTTCAGGGAAAGGAAAGGCAACTGTTCCCTGCAGGGAATGTCTGCACTAGCTCAGAGCCAGGAATAGGCTGCGATTTTTAAACTTTTTTTCCGCCCTACACTTCAGGAAAAGTGAACACACAATGTTCATTCGCAGGGATTGTTTCCTGAGCATGGTGTGTGCTCACTGTCCCACAGGTCACTTTCCAGTGTGTCACATCCTTCTGCACAAGGGAGAGCAGGAAATGGCAAACTCCCAGTATGAGGCAAAGCATTCCCATCGCAGCAATTGGTCCACAGGAGCTATAAATTGGTCTCCTCCAGAAACAGATCAAAATTTGTCTTCTGGGAGGGTGGCTGGAAACTGAAGGTAAGTTTGAACCAGTAATTTTTTGAGTGTCTTTGAGTACTCTATTAGAAAAGTGTTTGCAGGCTTTGGATTAATGTATACCTTTAGTGCTGGGAAGATTTTTCTCTAAGAGCAGGAGGGTATTTTTTCCTTTCTGCTGGCATTAATCACTGTCAAAAGATTTGCATCACTACATGGCCTATGCTATATATGGAATGATCTAATAATTCAGTGTGATAGTAGCTGTTATTACCTGAAACAGTTCTCAGCAACTAAATCTTCAGAACAAATTGTTGAGAGGCTACAGAAATTGACATATATAATGATCATCACATTGATCGTTATTGGTAATATGCTCATTGTTCATTTCAATGTTGGTATCCATTTAGATTAGTGTTAGTTCTTGTGTTTCCAGCTTTATTTCTAATTATAGTGTAAAAATAATAGGACACAGCCTCCAGCTGAGAGAAGTACAGTGTACTAAGTGATTCAAATGCCCAACGACACCGAGAGAGACTGGGGGCATTTCCTGAAGGGCATGGGGGGGTGTCTTAAAAGATCTGTGTAAGATGAATTAGGACAAGCTAGCAGAAAGGGGGAAGATTGCAGTGAGAATTACTTATGAATACTCTTCCATATGGAAAGACTATGGTACAAAGTTTTCTCCTTCTGAAACATGAGGATTCTGCAGAATGAAGCCCCAAGGACTACATAGCGTGACTTTATGAGGGACCAGGCACCTTCAGTTCCCACAGTACAGAAGATTTCGAAGTGAAAAGGTGCCTGCAGCAATGAATAGTTTTGCTCAGTTGGGTTAGTGACAGGGTCTTTCTGCTGCAGAGACTCCTTTTGGCTGTGAGGGCATTATGGGCTCCAAACAGCTCCTCAGCTCTATGGCTGGACCTTGCTAGGTGCAGAGGCAGCACAGCTGTGTGCACAGTGCAGTGTGGTGAAGCACAGAAACTGCTTCCACCAGAAAATCAGCTACACCACCATTCCTGTTGGCTCTGTTGCCTCAGGTTCCCTGTAAGCAGGATTGAAGTTGCCGGCTTCCTTTGTAGAGCATTTTGCATCCCTAGAGCAACCTGAAAATATTTATTGGAACATTTCTTTCTGCACTTGTGGCAATGAACAGAGACAGCAAACAGAGAGAAACACTGTAGATTCATCTCCTAGAAGTGAAGCCTCTCCTGCTATCTTGCCAGGGGAGGTTTTCCAGACCCAGCAGTTTTTAAGCCTTTTCTATTAACAGCCCTCTGTATTTCCCCTGCTTCCCCAACTGCCAGGGAGTGCACACTAAAAATGGGCCTGCTTTTCTGATGTGCTCTTCACAACTCTTATTAACAAGGTTCAGAGGCCTCCCTGACACTGTAACTGGGTATTTATGACCACAGAACAGTAGTTCCCATCTTTGTTCATACACTGACACCAGGTTACAATAGGAAAAAAAACTCATGCTGCAGGGGGCCTCAGGTTGCTGAAGCTTAAAGAAAGGAAGGATGTTCACAATACCCATCCAAGGCATTAATAAGCTCCTCACCTCCTATATGCAAAATCCAGACATAGGTTCCATTCAGTAGCTTCTCTCTGTCCTCCTTTAATAGGAAATCACCCCTATACAAAAACCTGGGAGGATAGCTTTCACCTCCTTGCAGTCTGACCTTTCTTGTGAAAGATGTCCTTCTATATTGCAGGTCCTCTGAATCCCATAAGGGGGGCAACAGATTAGTTCTGGCAGCATTACTGCTCTGGGCACTGAGTCACCTAACCTCAGGGGAATTTCTGTCCCCAGGTTTCAATGGACCGTTTGTGTCTTCACAGAGATAATGGTAACAGCACCTCCTACCCCAGTCCTTAGGATATTTCAGTCTTTGCTGGGATTAAGAAAAACATTTTAAAGTTTTGCTGTCTGAAAGTTACAGTGGAAAACGTAATTAAATGTACACATTAATATGAGTATGTGTGTGTACGTGAGTGCAGATGGAAAACCTTTCTTGCAGCTGGGCTGAAGCAACAAAAATTTGGCTGGATGCCATCCCTGAAATGGGGATCCAGGATGAGCATGTCTCACTGGGCTTTTTTGACATAGATCCCACCCCAGACATTTCTTTCTCTGGACAGAAGCCATGGAGAGGGACGGTGCTGCCTTTGTGCCGACAGCAGACCCCACGCAGCACTTCCATGCGGCCCTGCTGGAACAGCGGCAGAGGCTGCGCGGCCAAATCGCGCACCTCCACCGGGCAGCTCGGAAACTCAGCCAGCTCCGCCGCAGCTCCGTGATCGCCAACGTCAGCGGGAGCGCCCTGACGGCCGCCGGGGCCCTCACGGCCATCCTGGGGCTGTCCCTGAGCCCCGCCACCCTCGGAGCCTCTCTGCTGGCCTCGGCCGTGGGCCTGGGCCTGGCCACGGCCGGCGGCGCCGTCAGCATCACTTCCGACCTCTCCTTGGTGCTCTGCAATTCCCGGGAGGTGAGGAAGGTGCAGGAAATTGCGGTGACTTGTCGGAAACAGATGAGGGAAATACTGGGCTGCCTGGAGTTCCTTCGCCGGGGGCAGGGCCCGGGTGACCCGGCGCTGCGGCAGTCGGAGAAGAGGGCGTCCATCTCGCTCTACAACTCCGTCTGCTTCATGGTCCTGTGCGGCTCCCACAGCTTCGTCGTGCCAGAATGCACAAAGGAGGCCACCAAAGTAAGCCAGGCTGTGCTCAAGGCCAAAATCCAGAAGCTGGCTGACAACCTCGAGACCTGCACCAGGGCAATGGATGAAGTCTGTGATCTTCTGGAGTCCAGAACAGAGCTTTCCCCATGCACAAGGAGATTCAGCTTGGGTGCTAAAACCACTGCTGAGATCCTGAGACCCTCCAGCTGAAACAGTGTTTGGCCTGTATTAAAACTGGGTTTGGAGTAATGACATTATTTACTGTGACCATTATCACTGCTACCTGTTGTTTTACAGTTCACAGTGCTGGTGCTGTGAGGTGGACGTTCTGCAGACCCCTTTTTCCCCAGCCATCTCCACTGCTCTGCTTCCCCAAGGCAGCAAAAGAAGTAGGTCAGGAGGCAGATGAAATACCTAATGCTGACTGAACCTGGTTTGTAAACAACTTATGAATCTGTGTGTGGTACAAGGGCTGGAGTACCCTAAAAAAGCCAGCAGCTGCCAATTTCCAGTAGAGTACAATCCCATTACCAAGGTACATCTGGAAAGGCTGTAGAAAGAAGCAGCTCCAGATATGACAGACTGTATGGATAGTTCACCATCCCAGGGTGAAATAGCAGGGCCAGAATTTATCTGTTTTGGAGAAACCTCTCCAGACTGAGAACTGTGATGTTTGTATTCTATTTATTTGCATAGAATGATTTTAAGCTTATGATATTGTATTTAAGAGAGTGTGTATATATATATATTTTTTTTTTTTAAAGGAGGCCTCTGTTCCGAAGGAAAGCTGTTGTTTTTTAGAGTAAAAGCAAGTCTGTAGCATGTGAGAGCAAGTTGCCTGTTATTTTGCTGTGAGGGAGGGCAAGTCCCTGTAGGAAAAGCATGACCTGAATGCTGATAGTAATAAAATAGGTGAAACACAGTTCAAATAGTGACAATAGATTTTAGGAGCCAAAACAGAGAGAAGAGTGGCCCTGGGACCAGAGTCTGCCTCAGGGCGTTGGAGGAAGGACACAGTTATATCTCCTGCAGCAGGAAGGGAAGGGTAGTAAGACAGAGTAGAACAAAAACAGTAGGTTGGTGCTACGTGATGGGAGCACACCTGAGAGGTGGAAGTGCCACTCTCCATGCAGTCAAGCAGCCTGTGAGACCCACAGTGGATCATCTGTGAGGGGGGAGGCAGCACTCATGGAGAGCTACCCGTGCTCCTAGCAATGCTTCCCACAGAAGGCTTCATATCAGTGAAATACATGCAGGTACTAATATACAGGAGGGCTAGAGAGGAGTAAGATGATTCAGAGGCAGAGCCCCTGCAAAGCAGGAGCAAGGGCTGGGACCCTGTTTCAAGTGACTGTTCTGCTAAATATGCCCTTTGTGATTTTGAGCCATCAGTACCTCAGTTCCCTGTCTCAAAACAGGGATAGTAGCACTTCCCTACCTCACCAGGATGTGTCTGGGATCACCCCTCTGAGAAATGCCCAAGTATGGTGATGATGAGGATCATGTCTGTACCTGAAAGAGGTACAAGGAAGAGACTCTGAAACTAGCTTGAGGCGACTCAAAGAGTTAATGCAGAGGTAACTCCCTCCACAAGCATGCCCCAGTGGATAAGGGAAACTTCCCTGCGCAGACACAAATCCAAATGATCAGAAAAACCTACTCTGTAATTCTGTAACACTGACCAAATCCTTAGGGAGGGCAGCACTCTGGGTCACAAAGCTTGATTCCCTGTCCTTCTTGTCTCTTTTCATGATATCAACATTTGTTTTAATATGTTGTAGGAAGAATAAAAGCCCTGGTTCCCCAGAGTGGGACTTAGATGCTTTTGATACCCATGCCTGTTTGCCAGAAATGAACAAGTACACTGCTGATTCGAATAAATGAACATGAAGCACTTTTGTGTCAGTGTCTCTCTGCTCTCCTGGAGGTGATGTGCTGTACACATTGTCCATCTCATCTCATTATGCATCCCTTCTGAAATAGCTGACATTATATCTGCACTAAAATTCATCTGCTGGGGATGCTCTCACCCTGCCCCCGCTAAGGACTATAACATGCAGTAGAGCTAGGAGCACATTTGTTTAAAAGCCCCGGAGTGACAATTTCTAAATACAGTATAATCTGCAATGTCCTGTGCTGAAAAGCACGAAAAAGGAATTACTACTTAGAAGCTGTATATTTATTTTATCATGCATGAATGCTCCCAACAGCAGTTTAGGACAGGAGAAAACTTTCATTCAAATACATCTGTTGACAATAGGGAATTACACAGACTGGAATTTCACCAGAATAGAATCGCTCCACCCTGCTCCCCACTAAAACAGCACCATATTATGTGGGCAAGGAGTTCAGTAAAGAATCACAAGCAGTGACTTCCTGTCACATCCCTGACTCCATTTCCGGAGGCATCCCAGTGACCCTTACAGGGGTTCATGTCTACGTGCTGGCCAGGCTTAACCTTTAGCACCAACGATAAACAGCAAGCTGATGGTCAGGCTGCTGTAGTTTTGAAACATATGGTAACAAGGAGCATCTACACAGGGTGGGTTTGGGGGTTTTTTGGGGGTTTTTTGTTGTTTTTTTTTTTTTTGGTTTTTTTTTTTTGATTTATCACTGCTCCTGAGCGTAGTGGGATGCAGCCGTTTCATTTTGACTCCTGCCCATTAATTGTTTCAGGTTTCCTCTTCTTTCCCTGTCACGCAGAGAGTTCGTTCGTATTTCCTCTCACTTTCCTCATTGTTCTGGGCGCGGAGGAAATGCCACGCTCGGAATCCAGGGACAGATGCTGGAGTGTATCAGCATTTCCACTGGGAGCACGCCCAAACAGACTTCCCAGAGACAGAGGGAAAAAAATTTCATAATCCATACTTCAAAAATTCACACTAGCAATTAGCATAAGCAGAAAACAATGTGGGACAATGACAGCTCTTTTCTCTCTTCCCATCACTAGTGCTTCAGAGTGTTTCATACCAACACATCCGAAGCACTTAATTTGTTCTCTATGAAAAATGCCAATCACTTG